>CM060846.1:275283011-275593011 GCA_030762175.1 Metallyticus violacea | reverse complement strand
GTGGTGGTGGTGGTGGTGGTGGTGGTGGTGGTGGTGGTGGTGGTGGTGGTGGTGGTGGTGGTGGTGGTGGTGGTGGTGGTGGTGGTGGTGGTGGTGGTGGTGGTGGTGGTGGTGGTGGTGGTGGTGGTGGTGGTGGTGGTGGTGGTGGTGGTGGTGGTGGTGGTGGTGGTGGTGGTGGTGGTGGTGGTGGTGGTGGTGGTGGTGGTGGTGGTGGTGGTGGTGGTGGTGGTGGTGGTGGTGGTGGTGGTGGTGGTGGTGGTGGTGGTGGTGGTGGTGGTGGTGGTGGTGGTGGTGGTGGTGGTGGTGGTGGTGGTGGTGGTGGTGGTGGTGGTGGTGGTGGTGGTGGTGGTGGTGGTGGTGGTGGTGGTGGTGGTGGTGGTGGTGGTGGTGGTGGTGGTGGTGGTGGTGGTGGTGGTGGTGGTGGTGGTGGTGGTGGTGGTGGTGGTGGTGGTGGTGGTGGTGGTGGTGGTGGTGGTGGTGGTGGTGGTGGTGGTGGTGGTGGTGGTGGTGGTGGTGGTGGTGGTGGTGGTGGTGGTGGTGGTGGTGGTGGTGGTGGTGGTGGTGGTGGTGGTGGTGGTGGTGGTGGTGGTGGTGGTGGTGGTGGTGGTGGTGGTGGTGGTGGTGGTGGTGGTGGTGGTGGTGGTGGTGGTGGTGGTGGTGGTGGTGGTGGTGGTGGTGGTGGTGGTGGTGGTGGTGGTGGTGGTGGTGGTGGTGGTGGTGGTGGTGGTGGTGGTGGTGGTGGTGGTGGTGGTGGTGGTGGTGGTGGTGGTGGTGGTGGTGGTGGTGGTGGTGGTGGTGGTGGTGGTGGTGGTGGTGGTGGTGGTGGTGGTGGTGGTGGTGGTGGTGGTGGTGGTGGTGGTGGTGGTGGTGGTGGTGGTGGTGGTGGTGGTGGTGGTGGTGGTGGTGGTGGTGGTGGTGGTGGTGGTGGTGGTGGTGGTGGTGGTGGTGGTGGTGGTGGTGGTGGTGGTGGTGGTGGTGGTGGTGGTGGTGGTGGTGGTGGTGGTGGTGGTGGTGGTGGTGGTGGTGGTGGTGGTGGTGGTGGTGGTGGTGGTGGTGGTGGTGGTGGTGGTGGTGGTGGTGGTGGTGGTGGTGGTGGTGGTGGTGGTGGTGGTGGTGGTGGTGGTGGTGGTGGTGGTGGTGGTGGTGGTGGTGGTGGTGGTGGTGGTGGTGGTGGTGGTGGTGGTGGTGGTGGTGGTGGTGGTGGTGGTGGTGGTGGTGGTGGTGGTGGTGGTGGTGGTGGTGGTGGTGGTGGTGGTGGTGGTGGTGGTGGTGGTGGTGGTGGTGGTGGTGGTGGTGGTGGTGGTGGTGGTGGTGGTGGTGGTGGTGGTGGTGGTGGTGGTGGTGGTGGTGGTGGTGGTGGTGGTGGTGGTGGTGGTGGTGGTGGTGGTGGTGGTGGTGGTGGTGGTGGTGGTGGTGGTGGTGGTGGTGGTGGTGGTGGTGGTGGTGGTGGTGGTGGTGGTGGTGGTGGTGGTGGTGGTGGTGGTGGTGGTGGTGGTGGTGGTGGTGGTGGTGGTGGTGGTGGGGTGGTGGTGGTGGTGGTGGTGGTGGTGGTGGTGGTGGTGGTGGTGGTGGTGGTGGTGGTGGTGGTGGTGGTGGTGGTGGTGGTGGTGGTGGTGGTGGTGGTGGTGGTGGTGGTGGTGGTGGTGGTGGTGGTGGTGGTGGTGGTGGTGGTGGTGGTGGTGGTGGTGGTGGTGGTGGTGGTGGTGGTGGTGGTGGTGGTGGTGGTGGTGGTGGTGGTGGTGGTGGTGGTGGTGGTGGTGGTGGTGGTGGTGGTGGTGGTGGTGGTGGTGGTGGTGGTGGTGGTGGTGGTGGTGGTGGTGGTGGTGGTGGTGGTGGTGGTGGTGGTGGTGGTGGTGGTGGTGGTGGTGGTGGTGGTGGTGGTGGTGGTGGTGGTGGTGGTGGTGGTGGTGGTGGTGGTGGTGGTGGTGGTGGTGGTGGTGGTGGTGGTGGTGGTGGTGGTGGTGGTGGTGGTGGTGGTGGTGGTGGTGGTGGTGGTGGTGGTGGTGGTGGTGGTGGTGGTGGTGGTGGTGGTGGTGGTGGTGGTGGTGGTGGTGGTGGTGGTGGTGGTGGTGGTGGTGGTGGTGGTGGTGGTGGTGGTGGTGGTGGTGGTGGTGGTGGTGGTGGTGGTGGTGGTGGTGGTGGTGGTGGTGGTGGTGGTGGTGGTGGTGGTGGTGGTGGTGGTGGTGGTGGTGGTGGTGGTGGTGGTGGTGGTGGTGGTGGTGGTGGTGGTGGTGGTGGTGGTGGTGGTGGTGGTGGTGGTGGTGGTGGTGGTGGTGGTGGTGGTGGTGGTGGTGGTGGTGGTGGTGGTGGTGGTGGTGGTGGTGGTGGTGGTGGTGGTGGTGGTGGTGGTGGTGGTGGTGGTGGTGGTGGTGGTGGTGGTGGTGGTGGTGGTGGTGGTGGTGGTGGTGGTGGTGGTGGTGGTGGTGGTGGTGGTGGTGGTGGTGGTGGTGGTGGTGGTGGTGGTGGTGGTGGTGGTGGTGGTGGTGGTGGTGGTGGTGGTGGTGGTGGTGGTGGTGGTGGTGGTGGTGGTGGTGGTGGTGGTGGTGGTGGTGGTGGTGGTGGTGGTGGTGGTGGTGGTGGTGGTGGTGGTGGTGGTGGTGGTGGTGGTGGTGGTGGTGGTGGTGGTGGTGGTGGTGGTGGTGGTGGTGGTGGTGGTGGTGGTGGTGGTGGTGGTGGTGGTGGTGGTGGTTGGTGGTGGTGGTGGTGGTGGTGGTGGTGGTGGTGGTGGTGGTGGTGGTGGTGGTGGTGGTGGTGGTGGTGGTGGTGGTGGTGGTGGTGGTGGTGGTGGTGGTGGTGGTGGTGGTGGTGGTGGTGGTGGTGGTGGTGGTGGTGGTGGTGGTGGTGGTGGTGGTGGTGGTGGTGGTGGTGGTGGTGGTGGTGGTGGTGGTGGTGGTGGTGGTGGTGGTGGTGGTGGTGGTGGTGGTGGTGGTGGTGGTGGTGGTGGTGGTGGTGGTGGTGGTGGTGGTGGTGGTGGTGGTGGTGGTGGTGGTGGTGGTGGTGGTGGTGGTGGTGGTGGTGGTGGTGGTGGTGGTGGTGGTGGTGGTGGTGGTGGTGGTGGTGGTGGTGGTGGTGGTGGTGGTGGTGGTGGTGGTGGTGGTGGTGGTGGTGGTGGTGGTGGTGGTGGTGGTGGTGGTGGTGGTGGTGGTGGTGGTGGTGGTGGTGGTGGTGGTGGTGGTGGTGGTGGTGGTGGTGGTGGTGGTGGTGGTGGTGGTGGTGGTGGTGGTGGTGGTGGTGGTGGTGGTGGTGGTGGTGGTGGTGGTGGTGGTGGTGGTGGTGGTGGTGGTGGTGGTGGTGGTGGTGGTGGTGGTGGTGGTGGTGGTGGTGGTGGTGGTGGTGGTGGTGGTGGTGGTGGTGGTGGTGGTGGTGGTGGTAATGATGATGAAGTAATAGAAGACGACAAGATCTCTAAGGACACAGCATGTATCAGTTCAACAGAATCTGCTGTAGACTCAGCATTGAAGAAGCCCATCGTAGTTTGACATGTTCTTCTATATAAGAAGTTTCTTGAATATAAAGTAGTATTATAAAATAATTAGTAATCATTATGTAAGTCAAAGTAAATCATCACCAATTATATTTATTATATTTATATATTCTAACAAAACTGGCGAGTATCTGTTTACATATACAGTACTCTGCACCCATTTCCTCTCTTCTTTTCCTGAATTGGGTTATAGATTTATTTTCATATCCTGTGTTTTCTTATATAATACTCTGAGTTTATTTTATTTCTTCTTATTTATGAATACCCAATAATATTTCAAATGATTCACTTCTTAAAATCACTGTATAAGTACCAAAAAAAATTGATGGAATAATTTCCTTCCCCATTTATATACAATTTCTACACATGTTATATAATCATATATATCTTAATAGAGTTACTTTATCCTTTGTATTTTTAATTACATCTTGTAATAAACATTGCTTAGTTTTAATTCTCTGAGATATGAAATCATGAATATAAGAGATGGACAGGGTTTCAAAAAAAACTTTTAAAATCCACCTCAAGTAATTATATAGTGAATGATTGTTTCTGGTGTGACCACCCACTGACCACAACCAGGGAGATGACACAGTTTTCTTTTAATGATTTGGAGTAGCTCTGCAAACCATGTAGTAGGGCCTGTAATAACTTAACTGTAGCATGATTTAATACATGTTCAACTCAGATTAACCTGATGAAAAAGACAGTTATTATTTCACTTTATGAAAAATGTGAAAAGTGAGGATGATATTAATTGAACAAAGCATTCCTCATGGGAACTGATGCCCTATGAGAGTAACCAAACATCTGATTGTGATATATGTACAATTTAAAAATAAAACAATTATATTTAAAATAATATTGCTTCTTTGACCTTTATTACTTCATGAAACAATATAAAAATGCAATTGGCTAAAAGCAGGTTTGTTATATATTTCATTAATTCTTTTATTTTGGTCCAAATAATGACATTTACCCAATTTAGACCCAGATCAAACATGAAAATAAAAAGTCAAATATAGGCGTGGAATTTCATGAAAATATATTTTTTTTCCCCTGTGGTCAAATCATAAGCTGACATTTCTTTGTAATTCATAGCATTTGCTACATTTTGAGCATAACAGTTTTTTGACTTATTAATTTATAATGTATATTTACTTCCTTTTACAGAACTGAGTTTAGAAATAAGATTGGAACCAGCATCTATAACTGGAGTTAAATTGCAACATAAGAACATTATCAGACTCACTAGGAGATTGAACATTGCACCTTAAGTGTGAGTCATGCTGGACAAAGCAAGAGCTCTAGGAAGAGAAAATGTAAACATCTGCTGTAATCTAAGCTCTGATTTCAGTGCACTGTGAATCAATCAAAAGCTATATAATAAAAAGATAAGCATCTCATGCATTTCCAAACCAAGCCTTCCTGTTAGCTGTCTTCTGCATTTCATGCAGTGGTACTCATAGTTCGAAGTATGAAGCTTATTTAGGTAAGTTAGTTGTCATACTTTGAGCAAAAATGTCTAAAACAAAAGCAAGCTTAATTGCAAAACTATGAAATTTTGAAGAAGCATTTAAAAATGAAATGTTAATAGCCGATGGAAAAATGCTTTATTGTCAAGCATGTTAAAAATAACTGGTACTGAGAAATGCTTGCAAGTTACTCAACATTTCAACTCCAGCAAGCACAGTAAGAAATGCTAAAGATGAAATCTGTAAAAAATGCTCCTGTTCATAAACTTTTTGATGAATATTTAAGTACTGGTAAATGTTTCTCCCAATTTTTCATGTTTTGTGTGAAGTTTTCCTTGAAGCTGATATTTCCCTGTAGAAATTAGCCAACCCAGCTCCATATAAATTCTTTTGAAATTTGTACATAACACAAGGTGCCTAATAAATGAACTCTGTGTAAAAATTATGTGATGCTGTGTAACAAAGATAATATTGAAAAATTTGAAAATCTGTTAAAGATAAGTTTGCATGGGTATCAGTTGATGAAACAACAGATTGTGAAGGATGATATATTGTATAGTTTATAGTTAGTTCATTTAAAAATTAATAATCTACTTCTTTTCTGCTTTCTGTAAGAAAAAATCCAAAGTCACAAGCAACTCCAAAATTGATTCAGCAAATTTATTATGGTCATATGGCATTCACTGAATGATGAATACAGATTTTTGTGAGTGACAGTGTTAACTACATGATCAAGGCCAATAAAATTTTACAAGTAATATCAAACTTATCTTCCACATGAGTTGCATCAAAAATCAGTGTTAATTTTTCACATATTGATAAACTCTATACCTTCCGTGAAAACAGTTTTCAGGAAAGCACCTCATAGGCAACAAGTCTTTAAAATAGTCGCAGAAAATATAAAGAATTTGAACTTGCTAAAACACATGGCTGCTTGCCGCCATCTACTATTCTAAACACTTAGAAACAATTAGAAATTCAGTGATTCTTTTGATCCTAATGATGCTGTTTTAATTGGAATAACTCGAAAGGTCCTCTCAAAACTAAAAGTTCAGGCTAATCTTTATTTCATAGCTGCATATTTCATTGAAATTCTTTCTGCCATTTCATCATTGGAAGCAACAGTACTAAAATGTTTGAGTCATTAAAATGCTTTTAAGACGTCCAAATTGCCAGTTCTTGGGAATTTTGATAAAGTTGTTCTTAATTTTTTCTTTAACATCAATTCCAAAGATCCAAAATATGAACAAATATGTGAAATACAAGAAAATCTGGAAGGGTCATGTGCTGTAATGTTGAGAAAAATATCAGAGTGGAACAAGTGGTAGCTTTTGTGCATACTCTTTTATAGTTGTACAAGATTGAATTAAGTCTCTCACAATACAGACATTTTAAGAAGCATCAGAAGAAGAATGGCCTTGCAAAACTTAAAACATGTGGGTGACCAATTGCAATAGAATAGAAGAATCCAAACAAGACTAAGGTGACCACAGAATTAAAAAAATAACTTTACAGATAGCACATATAAATTGTGCAAAGTTTGTTGCATATATTTGAAATTTTAGTGCCACAAATGCATGCACATTTCGATGAATTACAGTGTAAGAAAATCAGGCCCTAGCACATAATATAATAAAAATAACATTAAAAATAAGGAATAAAAACTGCAAACTGTGCCTTTCTAGTAAAGCTGCTGCAGTAACAATGGATAGGTACCTGCTGAAGAAAGCTGTATTACTGCACATTTATTAAAAGATCAAAACAGGGTTTGCAGCAGTAATTGTTGATTGGTGGTTGATTAATTAATAGGAGTGGAGGGGGAAGAGTTGATTGATTAATGATTTATGGTTTGAATCTCAGGGATATGATAGCTGTTCTCTTCTTCCTCTCCTGGCATTTTTTCCACTGACTTACAGATGCCTTGGCTGGCTCTTCTTTCTGCTGGAATTTTTATGATCCAGAGATCATAGGGGAAGGAGGCAGGGATCTTAACAGGAGAATAACCATATTTGTTATATTGTTGGATGAGATATTATTTATTGCCCACAGTTTGTTGCACTTAAAGGAGCCACTGTCGCTTCATGGAGAATTTTTTTGCACTCAATGTGCCACTCTTGCACTTACTATTAATGTTTCCTAATTAGTACACAAACAATGTTCCACCCATGATGATTCTTTCTATTTCACTGCTCATATTTGACATTCTCTACTGGCACTGATAACAATGACAATGTAACTAATAACAAATATTGAATAGTGCCTTGAAAGTAATGTATTAGGAGTAACTAGCAACTAGCTAATAACAACACTCTTTGTAACGCTCATATACTGACGGGCTAATGATTGATACACTGAGTAACTATCTTACTACTGAATAACCATCTTATTATTCCATAACTGACTAATTGATGACTATATTCCTTAACAATAAATTGCTTTATGACTCCTGAGCCCCAAAATTATAAGCTTAAATAAACACTACTGTCGGTCAGTCTTCAGACGTTATCTTCCCTTTCAAAATAGGTTTCTAGAAAAATCTTGAATATCATTTCATAGTTAATTTCATATTGCTTAATATATTTATATAGAACCTTTCTCATTTTCTTATTCGATTGTGTGACTATGTGACTCTTTGCATGTTGCAGAACCTTCTACTGTTAACTGGGGCTTTAGTAAATTTGATTGCCTAATTTCTCCTCTGTATTTGTTTCATCACCCAGTTTATTGATCTGTTTCCTCATTGGATACAACAAAGCAAAAACTCCGTAACTTAAACAAAAGAAACATCTTCAAGGACACTGTTATACAAATTCTCCAGGAAAAAGTGCGCTGTTTTTCCATTTGTTTGGGTCTGCTATACAAACATGTTAATAAATGCATAACTGGCTTCTGACCCCCAGCCAGGTCTTGTCTAATAGCTCGGGTCTGTTTGCTCTCAAGTGAGAAAATAACCTTGTGCTCAAAAATGCAACATATGTACATGAACAAATATAACACTGTAATCATGGTACATGAAACTAACATAATACTACAATCATAGTACAGGAAATAAATATAACACTGCAATCATAGCACTTGAGATAAATATAACACTACAATCGTGATTTTAATATGAGAATTACTTGGAATTAATTAATATGCTAATTACGATTTATTTGGGGGTTGAAGCTAATTATTTCAGCTTCAAGATACAATGCTGTTGCTGCTACTGCTGGTTACATCATAATTTTCATACATTAACTCTTATCTGACCACCAATTACAAGTGCTTCACCGCACATGAAAATTGATTCAGCTGCAAAAGAATGAAGTGGTTCATATGACACCATAACTATGGGGTCTTTATTTTTTTTATTTATTTATTTTTATTTATTTTTTTTTTGCATGTGGACGGGGTCTGAAGTTGGCAGATCACAGCTGCAGACACTGACAGACTGGGATGCATATTGCCACTAATAAGGTCAGTTAGCATTTGTTTATGTTCCAAACAGTGAGAGTTACTGTTTTATTGTGTTTCATTTTTCTATTTGCCATGGTTCAAAGATTTAATACAGAACGTTACATTTTTATTTGCTGTAACATTTTAAGAAATGAATCAGCTGTTTAATGTCATTCAAAATTTCAGGAATGTTTTATCAGGGTTCATCTATCTGATAGATCTACAGTTCATAAAATATGCTTCAATTCCAAACAATGGGATTAGTATTAGACAAGAAAATAAGAAGCAGGCAGCAAATGTAACACAGGAAAAACTGGATAATCACTGCTTTAGAACTACCATGAAAATCTCTTGCAAAGTTAGCACAATAAGCTAGGGACAGCCATACATCAGTACATTCTGCTATAAAATTGCTAAAACTTCATCTCTACAAAGGTGCATGCCTTACATCACTTGGAAGGAGAAATTTCTTCTTCTTAAAACAGGTAAGCATGTTTTCAGTACTTTAACAATTGCATGGTGGGCTGGGAGTGGGCAGATGCACTATGTACTCCCAGATGCCAGCCTGGTCCACATGAGGGGAAAAACAAAGTGAAGACCCAGTACTACTTTCTTTGAATATTGGTAATTCTATTCTTTTCCGTTGATTTTGTTAAAATGCTCTTACATAAATGAAACATTTTGTATTCAGTCTCATTAAATATTCATCTACAGCAGTGAAGAATTGAATAGTACAAAATATTTTTCTCTTATTAAACCTTTTTATTAAAATATGGCTGCAACATTATCAATTTGTTCATATTATTGTTTGGTCTCTCCATCTTCCCACGGATTACTGAATGTTGAATGCCACATAAATATATATTAACTCACAGGCATATAAAGTTTATGTTATTCCCAATAAAATCCTCTATGTTACCATCTGAAAGTTAAATTTAAGGATGACAAATACAAAATAATTCATTAGTTGCTCAGCTGTTGTGCTACACAAGAAAATATTCTTACTAGTCTCCTTTTGCTTTTCCCCTTAAAAACTAGTAAAAATCTTGCTGAATTATGCCTGGGAAAAAAAAAATCATCAGGGGAAAACTATCTTAGGAAGGGCAATGACTTCACGTATGAGAGACTGATTGGTAACAGAAAAGGAGAATATGCATATCTTTTTATAAAAATAACACAGGATCCCAGTGTCAAAACATTTTAAAGACTTTCTGCATAATTTGAAAATATGCATTAAGTATTTGTGTGATAAGTTTTCAGTGCTGTTATGCATTCAGGTTAAACAGATGCTCAGAAGTTGAAACAGTTCTGATATGCTTGGAGAAATACTTCTGTAGATAATCTGTGCAAAGCTAAATATTGAAAAGCAGCAATAATTAAAATTTACCTGAAATAATTATATCCAGATGCTGTGTGAATTCAGTAACTGGATAAATGCAAATTATATCTGTGTACATCTCAGCTATGAAGCATTTTAGCAACAAGTTGATGCAGGGACAATGTAGAGATATGTAGCAAATAAGAATATTATTACAAATACCCGCTGCAAAAAACATTACATATTAACATAAAACACAAAGATAGAAATGTCCTATACACAACAAGTTAGAGTATAATATAACAAATTATTTATGAGGAAATCCCTCAAATTTCACTAGTTTTGTATTAGAGTATGTTTCTGCATCAACATGTAGGACCTATAATGGAACATGATATACAAATTTATGATAAACACCTGATTCTGATCCCAGAATAGTGGTAAATATCTTTCAACATACTTCACAGAAGACATAGTTATGCAAAAATATCAAACATTGGGCTTCTGAAATGCCTGGAGATGCACTTTGAAGTTTGGTACAACTGTGATCTATCCCATTAAACCATGTGGACATGTTATGTCCACAATTACATCTAATATATTGCAATATCTTTTAATAAATACAGTAGAAATGCTAAAAACATATTAAAAATCTATAAATATATATAAAGTAGTTTCTTAAATAAGAAACTCTCAACTCTAGACATTCTGGCAATAAAATTCTTATTTTTATGAAAACGTGTATGTCACACTGTTGTACCGAATCTCTCAATTACATTTTGTTGCTTGAAATGACCATAAATATCTGTAATAAAGAGAATAACATTATTTTTATTATAGATATTTTTCCTGAACTTTCTGAGCATTGAAACCTTATGCACAATATATAAACTGTAAAAGTTTCAAGTTCGGAATCCTAAGATTAGTCTTTTTGCTTGTAATTAGCTGAAATTCCATTAAAGCGGTCCTCTGAAAGAAAACTGCATAATGTTTTGCATTTCAATTTTAATTTAATGAATTAAAGTATTAAAGTATTAAATTTACATGAAAGATCAATAAAATTTACATTGGAAATTGAAAAGAATGGATGAATTTCCTCTTACATTTGAATATTAGAAAAGACAATAGGTGTGCATGTGCGCACATGTGTGCTACCAGCTGGTCTTCTGCTGATGATGAGAGCAAAAGTTCCCAAAACATGTCCAATTAAAAACCAAGTAAGTGAAGTATAAATGTCACCAAGCCAACTTTACATTAGCTTACCTCTAGCTTATGTGCAGGTGATGATGAAATGATTTCATTCAAAAACTCTTCTAAAGATTTTCCTTGCTGTATCTTTGGCTTAAGTTTAGCATCAACTTCCTCCTCAGTGCAGCCCTTATTAAGCAATTTAATTCGTTTACGCTCTTTCCTTAATAACTTAGCTTTCTTTTGCAGAGGTGCTGATGGTTCTGGATCTTCTACAATAAACATATTTATTTATAAACCTCAAATAAGCATTTTTACTCATATGAGAGGTATCATTCTTAAAATAATCATCATATTTCAGATGCATAAATAAGCATAAATCCTTATTCACACATGAAACTTATTTAATATAAAATTTTCAAATTATTCTCTTTACTTAAAACAGAAATCTTACATTGGTAACATTCGAATTAAAAGTATACATATTGAAAAAAACTGGACTGCTTGGTAATAAAAATAATACAATCCTTTTCTTTTAACCCTTTAGTTTTCTTAATTCATTAATGTCTTAGAGCAGTTATGCTTAACTGAAGAATCCCAGTGAAAAAACAGAACATGCATCTGCATAGAACACCACTGCAGAAACTCACGTTCCCCAGTAAGTGACAATGGTGTTGGTAGTAATTGAATATTGGGGTTTTTGTTCTTGAAGAAATCAACTCTAATTGGAACTTTAAAAAAAAATATTTCCATTTGACACCAATCTGTCCATATTATGATAACAGGATCAAATAGTTTCACATATATTATGTAGTATGAGGACAGTGCAAGTCATGTGCATCCTTTTTTTTTTTTTTTTTTTTAATAAATCAAATAAAATGCTGCTGTAGCATTTTTCATATAAGATGCTGCATCTCTAACAAAAATAAGCACACTGTCATATTCAACATCCTTTGACCTCAGTATATGCATACTTCCATTAAACTTAGCAAAAGTAATGTGATTTGTTGCTGACATTTCTTTTGGATGAGGTTAATTAGTTAGGTTCCGTTTATTTAAGGGTACTCTTTAAATCTTTGGTCATTAGCATCCCATTCTATTCGGAGCATGAAATGGCTGATAAATTTTGCTTAGAGAACTCTTCTTTCAGTTTTGAGGTACTTTTATGTGCCATAAATTTGTGACATGGGGTCAATGGGTTCACTACCCTTCTGAAGGAAGCCACACTTAGGATTAATTTTATGTACATGACACAGTCAACATTTTACATAATATTTAAGATTTTTATGCCTAAAATATTCTTGATCTTTATATAATACTTAGGATTTTTATGCCTGAAATATTATTGATCCTGGCTGGGTTTGAACCTGCAACCTTGGGTTTATGAGACAAGTATGGTTACCATTAGTTCACCAGGGCCAACTATGGATGGTGTGCAGGAATATTTTAGTAGTCTAGACTTGGTTTTAAATATAACAAAAACTGTATGGATACATTTTCATTTATGAGATATGACCTAAAAGAGTATTAAAACAAGTACAACAGTTGGCAGGACAAAAGGGTATATTTTGCATTTATTAATTCACACCTGAACTATGGAATAACCACCCATAAAAGGGAAATACAGAATTTCTTTAAGTTACAGAAAAAAGCAATAAGACAACAGCTAAAACAAACAAAACAGAATCATGTAAAACAGTTTTATTACTCTGAAAATTCTAATCTTTTCCTCTGTGTGGTGTAATAAATACTTACAACAAATGAAATAAATAGAAATGCTGATATAGATACTCATAACAATAGAGGTAAAATTAACTATTCTTAAACTACATCAAGAGGATCACCAACAATAGCGATGTAACAAATAATTGCACAATGTTCTACAATCTCCCAGAAAGCATTAAACATAGCATGATATATTAAAGTTCTTCATTAAAAGGTGTAACTTTAGCTGAGTTAGGAAGGGTAGGGGGAAGGTTTTAGCGGTGGAGAGAATTCTAAAATATCTGTATAGGAATTTTAAATTAGTGAGGCATAGCATTCTAAAGGAGTGTGTGAAATATCAAAGGGAAGGAATGATATGTAATAGATGGATGGAAGAAGTTGGGGAAATATTACAAGAAATTGGGATTCAAGGTTCAAGGCTTTTATTCACTGATTATGAACAGTTTCCACATTTGGCTTTGTCAATTAATATACATAACTGCAAATAATCCCCCCTACACAGACACACACATATATAACAGTAACTAGAAAAGCAGAAATGGATAAATCATTAAGAAAAAGTCACAGATTTGTACTCACTATATGTCAAACTACTAGTTTGTCTATGGCAAGAAGACAAGTGACCATATATATGTATACATATGCGTGTGAGCAAACTATGGAAATTTCAGGAAGAAAATAGAGAATAGTTTTTGGAAGGAAGTAAGGCTAATAATTTAGGATATAGAGATGGAAGAGATTTGGGCTATTTTTAGAGATAGAGTTCTTTAAAATTGTACAGAATAATTAAAGTGTGGGAGAGAGAGATATGTGAACTGTTGTGATAAATTTGGGAGGGAATGATTAGCCTGGATGCAAACAGGAGCATTGTTTTTAAAAGGTTTCAGAGAGAAAAATAGGGAAGGGTATGTTATGTGTGCAGAGAATGAAGAAATATTTCATTTTTAGTAGTGTGTGAAAGGGTGAAAATATGGGGGGAAGCAAAATGGGACAAATTACAGAAAGAAAGTATAGCACATAGAATGTTCAATGATATGGGAATAAATAGGAATAAAATGATACGGAAATATATGAAAAGTAAAGGAAAAATGGATCAGAATGGTTAAGAAGGAGGTGAGAATGAGAGTATGATGAAAATAATGTTAATAAGGGAAATATAATAAGGGAGGGGCTTGATTATGGAGATAACCTGGGTTTAGAATTATTAGTATTATAATATAGTTAAATATGTTAATATGATGAATATTCATAAATGTTTAATATAAAATTGGTAAACAATAGTGGGTTTGATTTGTTTATGTTTGTTTGTAATTGTAAAAATTGTATGTAGCCAAAACTGAGCCTTCAGGAAATTCCAGTGAATAATTACTGAAGTACCGAAAAAAGGTTTTGTGGATATATATTTTTTTTTTGAGTAGTGTTTTAACGCCCATTTTTACTATGAGGCACCACAGGCAGTGGACACTGATGGTACATGAAATAAAATGATAAATTGGGAAGGCTATTTTTTTTAAAGGAAGGAAGCATTACATATCTAAGTTTAGGGTACCTCCCCAGCATTTGCCAGTTATTAGGACTGAGGAAAACCCGGAAAAAAGCCCAGTCAGGGAGGATGGTCCTGGTGGGAATCGAACCCCAGGCCTGCCGCTCACGAGTTCGCGCCGTAACGACCTCAGCCACCTGTGACAATTTGTGGATAATAAATTGAATATGGTTAAATATAATGTAAAAATATTTAAGGTAAATAATACACATGTAAATATTAAAAGTTAATAGTAAACACATTTTTAACTAATCTAGTTCCGTACACTATGAAAGACTACGAACAAACACAAAATAGATGTAGTAGACAGATAAATATTAATCATATTACATATATATGTATTCCATCACTCATATACATATGTATTTATGGGATAACCTGAACTTGGAATGTAGGAATAAATTGTTCTATTGTATTATAAAGTATTATTATTTTTATTATTTGTTAACAATATACTATATTGGCAAATTCTTTTTGTTGACATACAAAAGCAGGACGTGATCAAATTAGTTATATGTACAACAAAAATTGGTAGTTGTAATGTAACTTTCTCTATACTGTCTTGAATTCTGTCTCTTTGATGATTACCATCTGTACTTGTTACTTTGGGCAAATAAAACCAATGCAATACAATGCAAATGCATGCCCACCTTTTCTCATTTTCATACACAACTCTGATTTTGATAATATTAAATTAGTCATAAACGAATTGGACAAAAGTGATGCTTCATCTATAGAGATTGTTAGTAATTAAATGATAGTTGTTTAAGAAATGAAGAGGCTATATTTCTGTTAATTTCAGTTTTTTGTGTAGCTCTATCAAAAAAATTAACATTTTTTGTAAAAACTTAAACATAGGGAGCAACAAACTCTTGACAAAAACTGTTAAAAAATATGCAAGTGAAAGCAAAATCAACTAACTCAAAGGCTCAAAAATTTAAAATTTAAAAAATATTTACACTAATGTTTAAAAAAAAATATTTAAAATTATATGTAAAGTTGTCCAAGTTCTAGAAGGTCAATAAGTAGATATTGAGAATGTAAGTGTTAGTGACATAGCTCTTCTAAAATATGTCAAAGTTGCTACATGTAATAATGTATTAACTTTCTCCCAATATTCAGCTATGTATCATGAAAATTGACAGAGACCTGTAATGAACCATTTAGGGAAGGCATTTAATGTGCAATGTAACTAAAAAGAAATTGCAACAGGAAACTGACCAGCCATGATTACCGAGTTATTATTATACAATTACTTACAATTTGTGTATGTGAAAATGAAACAAAATATTTTAAACATTTTAGCAAATATTTGTCCATTTAATATCTAAAAAATAAATAATTTTGAATTTTTAACTTCTGGAAATTCTTTCCTAATTTTGTAATGTAATGAATTTATTATTTCTTCAACACCTTCAGTAATAGAAGGACTATCCTGAATAAACTGTTTTATTGTACTCTCCATACAAAAAATTGCCCCCATAATACTAATTTCCTATACAAACATTAATAACAGATTTACACAATCAGTCATTTTATCCTCCACTATTATTGGAGTACACCATCTTTACAGATTTCATCGATATGAATTACAAACAATGTTCACAAAAACATAAAAGAAGACTGCAAAAATTACATTTAAATAACCTTAATATAAACATATAATAGGAGTCAATCATAAAACAAAAGAAAAATAGCCATACTATTCAACTTATCTAAGGAGACTGAAAAGATTTAATTCATCCACACTTTATATATAATTCTTAGAAACCAATTCATTACAAGGAAGGTTTATGGCAGTTGTTTTGGAGCATGAAGCCAAATTATTTTAATTTTGTTAAGCATCATAAACAAAACATCCTTGCAAAGATTTAGGTACTATGGTGCAATGATATTGGCAGGAGAGGGAAGAACAGGTGGGACATTATAAGTTTCCCCTATCTTACTGCAAGCAGCACAGCAGTCCAAATAGAGTTATGTAGTATCTGATAGAGTAGTGCACATGTCTGTGCTGTGGGTGTGTTTAAACAGTTAGTCAATTTGTATGGTGTTCTTCTACAATGAGACAGGTGGTAATTTTGAAACTATTTGATGAATTACTTTGGTACTCTGGAAGATGTACCTGTAGGAGCAGAGTGTGTTATTTTTGAACAAATAAAGAAACAGATTTTTGAAGAAGAAAGTGTTATAGATGAGGAGGCATCATATGAAAAAAGTGATAATGCCATGAGAAATGAAGCAATGTCACCTGTGGTGGATGTCCAGGGAAGCACCAGTTGTTCTTGTTAGCCTTCACTCCAAGTAAAGCAAAAACAAAGTTTCTGGAAGGATATCTGCTGATGTATACAAGATACGGACAAAATAACCCCATCCATTTTGCCCTGAATTAGCAATTGATTTTTGATACCTTGCCTGAAACTTATAACAGTCTTGGCACAGAAATGAAAAGCAAAATAAAGAGTAGGACTGTGTTACAAAAATTCAAAACTATGCTAAAAAATATTGCCCAGATCCCATACATCCTGAAGGATATGTAAAACCATGAAATGCTCGACAATTTTATAGCAAAGGGACACAAAAATGTAATAATACATGACCATACATTATGAATCTGGGCAATAAGAATTAAGAGGAGAATTGAACCTCACATTCACCACAGCTCAAAGCTTCGAACTAGGAGGTAAAATGTTTAAACGGAATAATAAGATCGCTTGTTGGAAAATAATCCACAATGTCAGCAAGTGATTGACTGAATGAGTTGCTGATATTGAACAAAAAGCTCATGAATTCATGAGAGACCTAATTTGACAATGACAATGAGAGAAATTAGGTTTCTCATTTAGGTAAATAGTCTATCATCAGATCAAGTAATTAATGCTGACCAATGAAGATTTGATAGAGTTATGATTTGGATGAACTCTCGCAGTGAAAGGAAGCAGCAGATCTTTGGTGGTTAGATCCATAGCACCAACCACACACTCTTATGTGATAATGCCAGGAATTGTAATGAATGGCATGCTGCTAATCCATTTGCACATCTTTGTATCAGTGCCAACTGTTCATTTTCCTGCATACATAAAATACCAATTAATTGAAATCCAATGCTGATATGGTCAAGAGGGATTTAAAGATATTCCTAAAATGACTAATGCGGCCAAATATACAGAAAAAAAAACATTTCTTCTTTTGACTAACGACTACTGGACAGCCAATAGAGATGAGAAACTATACAACTCTACAGTTCATGAAGGCATTGAGTTCATCAAGAAGCTGAATCCAGCAAAATGTTCAGGCATTGCAAAACCTGCTTGAAGTTTTCTTCTTCCAGCCATACAAAAATTATGTTTAATTTATCATAGATATAATTGTGTTATCTTCTGACACTGAAATTAACACATGCCACAGAGATCAGTTCTTATGCCTTCAATCTTTTGTGTATTTCCAGTTCTTGGCAGCAACTCTCACAAAATAAATTTTGTTTCTTTCCAATGCAGTTCCATCAAAGACCATCCTAGTGCATTTTAACCTTTGGAGTACTGCTTTGAAGGGGGATTAACAGAAGAGTGTTTCTGAGAGAATTATGACCAGCCAGCTTTCATCAAATATGCACACTGTAAGAAATATGTATGCACGAACCATGTTTTTATTGATGTCGTGCATATTTTTTTATTCTTATCTACTAGTCAAGTTATGTCATATTACTGACTATTCATTTAAAAAAATCCTTTCCCAGTTTATCATTTAAATTCATGTATCATTAGTGTTCACTGTCTGTGATGTCTCAGTAGTTAAAACAGGCATTAAACACTATTAAAAACAAAATCTCAAATAATTAATTAATTTTTTCATAATAATCATATGATCCCATACGATAGTTATGGTATTCACAATGTAGCTTTACTGCCACGGGTGGCTAAGGTCGTTAAGTTGTGGACTCTTGAGCAAGAGGTCTGGGGTTCGAATCCCACCAGGACCTTTCTCCCTGACTGGGTTTTTTTTTTTTCCAGCTTTTCCTCAGTCCTCATTACTGGCAAATGACGAGGAAGTAACCGCAACTTAGACCTGCAATGCTTCCTTTCTTAAACAAATATCCTTTCCTAATTTATCATTTCATCTCATGTATCATCAGTGTTCATCACCTGTGGTGCCTCAGTAGTAAAAAAAAGCACTAAACACTACTCAAAAAAAAAAAAATTGTAACTTTGATGACTGAGCCATATCTCCTGTTGTAATAGTCCATAGCAATTAGTGCAGCAACATATTGTGACCCTTCCTAGTTAGTACATTTTTAAATTTTTCTAGAGATAATTTTTGTATATTTTTCAGTAAATTATTAATTTAACTTTAGGCCAACATATTGATACTTTTTATGTACTTTTTTTAAATATAGTGCTGGGATATCTACATTGTACTTATTATATGTATTGTGACTATGAAAAATATATCTTTTATTGTGTTTATGCATGTTTTTGTTAACATGTACAAATCAATAATGTATGTAAATAGCTGGAAAAGTCATTTTATATTTTTCAAAAATAGACCTAAAGGAATCTCTATAGTTAAGTCAAATATATATCACATTTTTGCTTCAGAAAAAATTTCTCAAAGAAGTGTATATAACTATTGTGAATGAAAAAGAGCATAATTAACTGTTAAAAACTGATGGGAAGTTTTTTGCCTATGAATTAAAAACATTTTACTTGGTAGAATGACAGCAACTGGTGAGATGCCACTGTGTTGATCACATATCTCCATAGAGAACTGACCTCTGTTATTGAGGTGCAAGACAGAGGTATAGGACACAGCATTCACTAGGCTAGCCTTGGGTCTTTAAAAACTCTCATGTAACGAAAGGCTTACTGAGAAACATATAGCTCTACTAGGCCTGGAGCATTATACTAGGTGAATCATCTGCCCCTATTTTTTTCGATTTTATGCAACACGCTAAATGACAGTCTATACCTTACACATATACGCAGATAGAAGACGGCTTGAAAATTAAGTGAATAAGTGGCTTAAGGGACAGAAGGTACTAAGGTATAAATCCATTCCAAAACATTATACTCTCACACTGAGAATTGCACCAGTTTCTATACATTTTGTAAACTTTTATTCTTCTATATAAGACATGCTTACTCCATGGAAACTACCATTGAATGAGCCACCTGTCATATGCATCAACTATCAAAATTATTTAAAAGAAAATGGCAGTTCTATGCAAAGCAGAAAGTGATAGGCTACAACCAATTTAAGACACTTCTACATAATAGATATTGTACAGTCACATAAATGTTAAATAAGTGAATAATTCAACTCTGGCATATAACTATTTTTATGGAAGACATAATAGCTTGCGTTAAGTTAATATTAACGTTCAATCTCAAAAAGGGGCTTAAAGCAACATTAAAGAGTTATAATACCCAAGTAAAGCTTCAAGACGAGAGCAGAGTTCCCACACTACTCAGCTAGCATTGGGGTTTAACAGGAGCTTGTTTCCAAGCTTTGAGTGGTTGAGCAGAATTATTATGTGTCGTTCATTGCTGTGTTCTGAGAATTTGGGTTTGAATCTTTCATAATAAGTGGATTTTGTTAACCCAACCCCTTATTTGACTTTTTTTCAATCAATAATCTATTATTACGAAACAAAAATTATGTAAAACATTATTAATAAATTACATGAAACGGATGAAAATGCTTCATGCTTTTTGCCATCACATACATAATGAACACGGTAATAATTCCTAGTCTGCAGGTACATTTTTAATATCGGTATAAACTTCACCAAGTCAACCTTGTTGCAAATCCTTCAAAATGGGATGTGTCCAGGTTGCTGGGCTGAAATCTGGCATGAATCAACCTTCCCAGTACTTTGCCGTAGGTACTCCTAATCTTTCTATGAGTCTCAGTTGTTTACTCAGGTATACACAGCGATATATACAAATGCCAAATACATGAACATGCTGTTGCTCTATGGCAAAGCAAGATGTAATGAGTGCAAGCAAGAAGCTTGTACGAGGAATGATTTCCTGGAAAAACAACAACAGATACGTTTCGAAAGGATGAAAGGCCCCTCCGTTAAACAGGATCAGTCAAAAGATCACCTCCTGTTTGGGATGCTCCAGTGGCTTCTAGAAATAATGAAGAGATTGTGCATATTGCAATTGCAAATGATCCGCACATCAGCTCTAAGGCCACAGTACAGGATATGAACATTAGCCAGGTATCGGTTTTGAGAATATTGCACCGCAGCAATTAATTTCATTCCTACCATCTACAACTACACGAGGCTCTCTATGAATATGACTATCAAGCGCGAGTGATGGTTTTTGCAATAGTTATTGCAACAGGTAGAAACTGATGCCAGATTCTTATGCATATGCTTTTTAGTGACGAAGCCATATTTTACAACAAGGAACATCGACATAATATGCACTACTGGAGTGCAAGTAGCCCTCACTGGGTGAAAAGAGTGCAATGGAGTGTCAACCTAATAGCACTCTATTTTTTCAAACACAACCTCACGGATCGTGATACCTTCAGTTTCTCCAAGAAGATCTGCTGCCCTTATTACAAAATGTGCCGCTGATGAAACAGGGAGAGTGTGGTTTCAGCAAGATGGAGCACCACCACACTGGTCCCTAATCATATGAAATTACCCAAACTAATTATGGTGCTGATTAGTGATGCATGCAAGCATGTCACACCAGGCATGTTGTAGCATACAAGAACTTCTCTGCAACAATGTGCTCAAACCTGCATTAACCCTTTATTACGAGCATTTGCTTCATTAATTAAGTGCTTTTTCAGCTATTTGTTTTTCCATACTTTATCCCTAGACAAAGACATTTATCTCATTACAATAATTAGGGTTAATAAAAGACAAACACTTAAAAAACTAATGATATAGACCAATGAACCAAAAATACAAACGAAACAAAAAGAAAACAAATAAGAAAAGAAAATAAAAGGGGGGAGGATGTCATACAGGATTTGAACCTGCAAAACTCCGAGCGATTTCATGACAGCTACACAACTAGACCAGTCAACCACAGGAAGCCTTTTCTGAATCTTTCTCAAACAAAACATTTTTATATCATGCTGTTTTCAAATTAACAAAAATGTAACGTTTTTAGGCTTTTGGCAGCTTCTTGCCATTCCTGCAACTTTTCATCAATGATACTAGATAGACATAAGAACGATTAAATGGATTAGAAAAACACAAATACAAAAGAAATTGTTGTTTGACAAAAGGGACGATGGTTTTAAGCATGACTATAATCCGCAAGTTGCATAGTTATGAAAAAATTAGGGTAGCTGATTCACCTCGTATATTTCATAAGATTTTTGTTGTAAAAACTAAAAACTTCAGATTTTTTTTAATAAAGGCACACAGAATTAGAAGGTTTAAAAATTGATGGCTTAACCCTTTGCCTGATGACCTCTGGCTGCTCCTGGATACCCAGTAAACAGAGATGAGCATTTAATTTGGCTGAAAATGTAAATTTTCCATATTATAGAAAACCATTAACATTTCCTTTATTTGTTAAGATATAACAATGAAACATAAAAGGAATTACAAAATATTTAATGATGTACTGACTCTTTCAAATACAGTGCAATGATTTAAAAATCTTGAAAATAATTCAAAAATGGGGAAGATTTGTATAAGAAATTTTCATTCTTAGACTGAATGCATGGTACTTTTTGTTAACACTGTACTTTCATCTGATTCAGGCTGCATACCAACTGAAACAAAATGTCATTGCTTCCTCTAAGTGTTTCTTGAAAGTTAGAATGTTTATTAAGTATGTCTGACCTTCAATGCTATAGGCCTGACTCAAAGCATTCATCCCATACATATACAACCACTTGTGTTTCTGTCACCTCCTCTTACATGGGGGCTATATTTCATGGGACTGTTTTTAATCTTGGTAAATTATTAGTGCTTTAAACCACCACAAAAAATGTATGCTAAAAAACAATGAGTTTAGGGTGCATTGGGATGGAAATGAAATGGAAATTAAGTTAGAAACAGTATATAAAATTCAACTGACCCAGATATAGCATAAAGATGTTTGATTTTTATGAAAATAAAGCAGGATATGTCTACAATAACTGCATTTACACTGGTAAAGGAACTGGCAACACAGAAGACAAAATTTTGTGGTTGTCTAGCTGCACATTAATGCATATGGAGCTTGTTCTTGATCTTGGTAGAACTGCATGTTTAGATAACTGGTACAGCTCACCCAAGTTATTCATGTCCTTATGTCATAGAATGGCAAATGCAATTGGAACAGTACATTCAGAGCATGCTGGATTGCCAAAGAATATAAATCCTGAAGCACTAAAGAGACCAGAAATAGAGGTGTGCCAGCTCCTACTATTGACATACACTTGCTTGACAATACAGATGGGTGGTCACAGTATTATCAAGTCATATTTTCAAAATTCTGATATTTGACACAAACAAAATAGATGCTCACATTAATATGATAATTATCAAACCTGATTATAAAAGAATATAATATCTGCCAATTTAGTGCATCAGGCATTGCAGGCATATTCTAATTATGAAAAAATGTAAAACAGTATTAGAAATTATTTTTTTCACATGTTGAACATTAGTATATACAATTGTTTTCTAATTTGTAGGGCTATAAACCCACACAAACCAATGACATACTTGAATTTCCAAGTATCAATATCAATAGCTCACAGCCTAATTGTTGACTACAGCATTCAGAGGTCTATATACATATGGGGTAGAAAATCTAACAAACCTGCAACCTTTTTAAGAGTAAAACATTTCCTAAAAGGATCCTACCTACCTACCCAAAGAATTTCATCCATTCTGGAAGTGTATGATATGTCAAAAAGGGGAATATGCAAGGAAACCAATGTAACTTTCAGCATGAGATAAAATTTATTAGCTTCCAATCCCCAGAATAAATTAGAATTAACATATTAATTTTATATAGTTTTTCTATTTTAATCATGATTGTAGTGTACTTTTTATTTCCTGTAAATGTGTTGAATTATTCTGTAAGATTTTATTCTCTTACCAGAGTGCAGAGAAACTCCCTAACCATAAACTTGACCTGAAAATGGGAACAGAGAAAACTATTCCCTTTTGTAAACAGTATTTCTATAGATGGCTCAAGTTAACAGGACACCAACCACTATTATTTGGAGAATTCTAAAGCAGGGTCTTAGTATATGTTTCTTTTGCATTATATCAGAGAGTTTCACTTTTACCATATTAGGTAAGGGTAGGCATAATAAACACATGCCAGCTACAGGGGTGAAAAGATACGGCAATAACCCCTGGATGCCTGAGTTAACTGTAAATGTGGGTGACATGATGATCACGTAGACATGATAGCCAATAGGAGAGATGAGAGGGACATTATGCAAGTCCAGTATCCAATAAAAATTCTTAGTTGAAAGAAAATATTCTAGATCTTTCTAAAGTCAAATTTTGAAGGAATAAAGATAGCATCAGAAAGAATGACTGAATTCAAGATTTATTTAAGCCTATAATTTTGTGGCTTAGAGTTAATTGTGGGTCAGTCTAAGCACTCAGTTGTTGCTGTATCAGTATTAGTGGTCAGATGCATCAGTTATATTAAGAGAGTTATTATTCAGCCATAGCAGTTTTATTGAATTTTTCCTACTGTCATCGTCATTGTTTTCGCTAAGACCAGCATCAACAAAATTCATCATTGTGTCGAATATCTTTAATCCTCATAGTTAGTGCAAAAGTAATTTTAATAACACAAGAAATTCCCTAAGGACTAATGGTTGGTTTCTTAAAGTGGACCAGACTCTGAACAATAAATTGTGTTTTGTATCTTAATACAATAAATCTTGTTAATCCCCTTATTAATTTCCTTGACTCCTTCCCTTGTGGTCTCTGGATCACAAAAAGACCAGCAAAGAAACAAGAGCTAGTTCAAGGTAACGTATGTCGGTGGAAAATCATTGGAGAGGAGAAGAAGAAAATTATCATCCCTGAGATGCCTTACATTTTTGCAGAGGAGGCTAATATTTCTAAAAGATGATGATAATATCAACATGTATTTAACATTTAATTTTGGCAACTTCATATTAGAGAAATGAAAGAAAAACACTGACAGCAACATTGAGTAACATTGGCAATAGAAATTCTATTCATCTTACAGTGTGCTGTGTTCAGGTTGACATACCAAGCCAAGTTTGTGAGTCCTGAAAGGAAGGTGTAAATGATTTTATTTTACTTGAAACATAAAGAAGATAAAAATATAAAAATGAAATATTGTATATATTTATATGATTATGAAATCCTTTACAACACCTTATGTAAGAAAAGTTGGCTTCAGGGACTATTAAGGTGGGTGGTCAATCACAGATCTTTTACTTATGTCTAGCCTGCATCATTGCAAATGTCCTATATTTGAAGTTGCCTTGCGATATTAGTAGGAGGACATGCATTCATGCTCAGACTAAGAACACTTTCCTCTTTCCTCATAGCTCATGTAAGTAATAAATGTTTATTATAAGTTGTGATTGCATATTCACTTATTGTTAAAGACAAGTCATGATGACCTTTATTCTTGGAATGAATGTTGTATAAAAGATATATTCATTAGTCAGTATGCCTCCCTTCCACCCAGGCAATAATGTGTGGACTTTGTATGAAGGTATGAGCTGAAATGTTTGTTTCCTTATGATCTTGCCTTAATGAATTAGTGGTCAATCCATAATAGAATCTACTTTGAGCCTTTGATCTTCTATGTCTGCATTAATAGAAAATGGCTATGAACTGGGTTCTGGCCCTTCATTAGAAGGAACAGATCCATCTAAATGTTTTTTTTCTTATGAGTATGACCACTATAGTATAAGCGCAGCTTGACAGTGTCACACGTGCCATAAGTGTGATGCAATAGAATGATGGTGGGAGGAAAGTTTGTTTTGTCACTAACAGTACAGTACTCATTTGATTGCATATTCCTTTCCTGGAATTGGGTGAGAAAGTGGAATAAGCATAGGTGGAATCAGACAGATGTTGGAGATTTCATTCAATCTTGAATTTTGCAGTGTTAAGAGTGTGTATCCATGAAATTAATTTATATATCAAATTAGACAAGTGTGGTGAGGCATTATTTTTATTAGAATTCATCTTAAATGGGCTTGCAACAGCATGCTTATAGGGAGGAGAAATAAAATTAATGCTGTAATAATGGTTTGAACAAGAGTGTAGAGATTTGAGAAGTTTAGTAAAGGGTGTCCTAATTAAGTGGAGAGAAGATGCTCGACGTAAGGATATAGGAAAACTGACCAAGTTAAGAGCACTGTATAAAAGGTTATTAAACTAGAAGGAAGATTATGGCATACAAGAAAGGCCTTAGAAATAGAGGCAAAAATTAAATCTGGGAAGGCATAACAAATATGGGAAATTATAAAAAAATTATACAAAAACAAAAGCAGAGAATCATTAATTGTACCAGAGCAATGGGTGGAGCATTTTAAATGCTTATTTGAATTCAGAGATTCTGAGATGAGGGGTTGGAATTTGGATTGAATCAAGATACAATGAAGCTCTGGACAGAGAGTTTTCTTGTGAAGAGGTTTAAAAGCAGGTTCAGAAGGGAAAGAAAAACAAGGCAGTAGGTAAGAATGGATTTCTACTTCAATTTTTTTAGGTCTGGTGTCAGAAGCAAGATTAATTTGACCAGATTATTAAATTTAATTAAGTGTAATAAAAGATACGCAAGAGCTTCTTGCATACTGACATTATTCACCCTATTTTTAAGGGAAGGGGTTCTCTTGCTGACCTAGGTAGCTATTAGAGGTATTGCCCTTTGTCTAATTTTGGTAAGGTTTACACTGGGATTCAAACAGGGAATTAATGACTGGGTAGAAGAAAACATTTAAATTTCTCCATTTCAATCAGGTTTTAGGAAAGGTTGGAGAAGTGCTGATAATGTATGCATTATTAAAACAATGATAGATAAGTATTTGGTGAATAAACATGGTAGGTTATATGCAGCATTTGTTGATTTAGAGAATGCATATGATAGAATTAACAGAGATGCCTTATGGTACAAATTATGGCATAAGGAGATGATTGTTTTGCTGAAGGAGCTTTATAAGGACAATATGTTTTGTGTCAAATGTGGGGAAGGTTTTGTGACTGAGGAAGCAACCAAAGATAGAGGGCTTAGACAAAGATGCAAGTTGAGTCCTATTCTTTTCAATTTGTTTATAGATGATATAATGGTAGGTTTACAGCAAGTTAACATCCACAAACAAATAATAAATAAACTGGAAATCCTAGATAGTTTTTGAATTGCGGGAATTTTCACAGTGAAATTTAGTATAACATAACAAATTATTATTGAGGAAATCACTCAAATTTCACTAATTTAGTTCCACTTACTTGGACATGTTTCAAAGGCGATTGCCTTCATCGTCAGCATGATCCCAATGTCCGCTTCCCCGCGTGGTATTCAGATGTTGCTCCGTAGATTTTATGAACTTTGTGATAAGGTTGCTATTGTTTGGAAGATCAAAATTAACCAAATTTTCTTTGTTTTTATTTATGAATATATTTTCCCACACTGTCAATTCTATTGGTTTTTGAAGAGCTTTTAAGAGTTTTGGTACCTTTTGGAATTCGTGGTTTTTTTGCCAGAAATGGTCTGCCTGGGGCATCTAGTATTATAGGTGCAGTAAACTTTATTACAACAATAATTAATATAAAACCAGTATTCATAAACCTAACCATATTTGCCTCCTAAACTCAAGATCATAGGTTCGATCCCGGCCAGGACCGATGTCTTTTTTCAGGCGTAAGAATCCTATGTATTTCTTCCTTCATAAAGGAAGTAAAGCCATGGGTGCAATGTCGTGCATTTACAGCACAATAAAGAGCCTCAAGCCTGAACCAGAAGGCCTCTGAGCAAAATTTGTCAGCCATTTCATGAATGGGGATGAACTGAGATGTTATAGAGCATCCGTAAATACCCCCTACCAAAAAAAAAGATAGCAATTGAAGAAGGGACAAACAAACCTGAAATCATAATTGATTAAAACATGAACAAAAGGTGGAGTTAATACTGCTGATGAGATGTATGCCTCTAACTCTGTTTCAAGGATTACAAGAAGATGGCCACTGGCTCTAATTTTCACATTTTTTAACATTAAAGTCATCGATTAAGAAATATTATTTTCCTTCATGATACTGGAGGCAGTTTCAAAAAGACATATTTATCTCAAGCAGCAGAAGGTCTTATGAAAGAACAGCTCATATCTAGAGCAAAACTCAAATCCTAGCCAGCCAATCTCACAGTATTTCTTACACTGTTCTGTGCTGAATCACCAGCTTCTGAAAATCAGATCTGTGAACCTCCAATAAAGATACAAGGAACATGCATCTTACATGGGACTGCCACGGGTGGCCGAGGTCGTTAAGGTGTAGACTCAGGAGCGGGAGGTCTGGGGTTTGAATCCCACTAGGACCATCCTCCCTGACAGAGGATTTTTCCAGGTTTTCCTCAGTCCTCATGACTGGCAAATGCTGGGGAGGTACCCTAAACTTGGGCCTGAGATGTTTCCTTCCTTAAAAAATCCTTTCCCAATTTATCATTTCATTTGATTTATCACCAGGGATGCCCTGTGGTGCCACAGTAGTAAAAATGGGTGTTAAACACTATTTAAAAAAAAAAAAAATCTTACATAGATGTCAAAGAAATTCATCCATTTCAGTTAAAAGTGACAGGTGCAAAAATAGTGCTTGCAAAAACGACACAAAAAGGCAAGTTGTCTGTGAAAAGTTTGATGAAAGTGAATACTTCTCAGAATAATGGAACTAACTGGTGTCATCAAAAACTCAAATAACTAAATTTATTGTTATAGCACCTTACAACAATGTATGTAAACTAATTCTTTCAATATAATATCCAACTTCCCCAGAACTGTCTTGTAATTACTTAAAAACATTCATGTTGTAAACTTTACAAAGCACGCCTGCTTGTGTGGCAGAATTAAGCCTGTCGGCCAGAAGGTTAAGAAATGCATATTTGTTGCATCAGATATTAAGGTGAATTGGTTAGATAGACTAAAGGGCATTTGAGGGGTCAAGCTAGGCATATGGCATTGAAATATTGGGGATAGAGGAAAGATGGAAATTTATGGATAGGATACTTGGTAGGTTTCGTAAGATTGTGCTGGGAAGTTCACAAAATGCTGCAAATGCAGGGGACACTGTTAGAGACAGGGAGGTTTGGTGTGAGAGGGTGGGTAATGGAGAGGGTGTTGAAATGGATTTAGGATACAACAGATGTTGTAATCTATTAAATGAATGTATAAAATTTAGGAGTCTGGGATGGGGGATTTCTATTTGGTAAACAAAGTTGGGGAAGAATTAATAAGGAATGGAATTGGTGATGTATGGTCAAGAATAAGTGATTTGGAGGGAGGTTTATGGAAACAAATTAGAAGAGTAAGGTTTGAGGATATGCATGGAAGAGATATTGCATTCTATAATGAGGGGGAAGAGGTCACCAATATTCTATCATGAGATAAAAGAGGATGTTAAAAGAGAAAGATACATTAGTAAGTGTAATAAGCTGGATAGGAGGGGATGGCATGGTTTTGGTTAGGAATATGGAGCTTAAGGGGTTTTAGAGAAGTTATTGTGAGCTTGGAGTTCACCCTGTATGTGGAAATTTGGAAAATGTTGAACATATTTTGTTTAAGTACTCAGGAACAAGTTAATGGAGACAAGCAGTATATGGCAAATGGTTGAACTGCAGCAATTTAATAAGCAAACTGCTGCAAAGAAAATATTTGGTGACCAAAGACAAATCAGGAATCTTGGGGAATATTTGTATATAGTTAAGAACAAATGGTTATGGTCAGTGAGGAGAGAAGATCTGTAAGTTGGATTGTGTTTGCCTTGGGTAACTGGCTGGTAGTAGTATTGTGATTATATGTGTAGTAGATCTATTTATTTTAATATTGATACATTGTTAGTGCATTTGGGCAATAACGGCCTTAGCTTTTGCACCCTTTAAACTATCATCCGTACAAATCCGTCGATAATGTGGGTGGAAAGAGATATCAAATGGTCGACTGAAGAGTGACATCAATGATAACCACACTGGACATTTGTCAAAAGGTAATGCTACTCTAACCACTACATAATCCACTCATTAATCATGTGTTCCATCACCTTGCATGCACAACTGGTGAGGGAAATCAGATGGTAAATGGAAGGAAGCTGTGGGTCCTTTCCAGGTTTCAAAACAGGAATGACAGTGACCACATGCCAAGTGCTAGGAAATGTTCCATCACAACAAATGCAGTTTAAAATCTGGAGCAAGAAACCCTTGTCCTCTGCTGATAAATGCTGCAACATAGATGCCATTTGACCCGGAAGGGCAATGCCGAAAGGTAGAAAATGCATACTCCAATTCTCTAACTGTAAATGAGACATTATAGCACTCCTGATTGTTGGAGGCAAAGGAGAATCCTCTCAAATCAACAAGTTCCTTAATGGTACAAAATGCTGGAGAGTGATTGTATACCTTGAGACCGGGTACGAGAGAAAACCCAGATTTGTCTGCAACGCGGCGAAGCTTATCCCAGACAACAGACGAAGGCGTTGAGCGGTTTAAAGATGAGGCGAAAGCAATCCAAGACGCCTTTTTGCTAACCTTAATTACTCGACGGAAATTTGGCGCGCAGTTGTTTATAGCGAATCATATTTGCTGATGTAGGGTGGCGATGAAAAACTTGCAAAGCACCTCGGCGTGCACGCAATGCGTCCCGGCATTCACTGGTCCACCAAGGAACCGGAAAGCGTTTGGGGTGTGAAAACGACAGGGTAATTTGCCTGATCTGCGGTTGTAATGAGAACCGTATCGAGATGTTTGATCATGGCGTCAATAGATGGAAAAGCACATCCTGAAAAGATGACCAAAGAACGGAAAAGATTACAAATGGTTTTTCCAATAAGCCACTAAGCGCTGAGAATGTACGTGGGAATACGTGATATTAATCTGACACGGAAAATGATCACTACGGTACAATTTAGAGAGGAAGTTCCAGGCAAGATGAACAGAAAGAGAGGCGGAACATAAAGATAGATCCAAATGTAGGAAACTGTGTGTACTATCAGGAAGAAAGGTTAGCTGACCAGTATTCAGCAGAGTAAGATTGTGGCGATATAAAAAGTCCGTTGCCGTGTTATCCCTTGCACACTCCGTGGTAGAACCCCATAGGGGATGGTGCGCATGAAATTTTATACTGTATATATATAAAAAAAAAAGCAAGGTATATAACAAATTCTGATTTAAAATCAAACATTTACATGGAAAATCTGTTTAGATGCAAAATAAAGATACTTTTTTTTTAAATATGCTTTACCATGTTGCAACATGGCATGTACTTGTACAATGGGATTTACAAGCATTTTCTTATTGAAAGGACATTTTACACTATTTCTTGAGTTATAAAATCAAATATAAAATTAAAGTGTTATCCCTTAATATGTTATTTGTGGAACCACTTTAATTAAATGTATTTTAATTTTCAAATAATTTTATCTCCTTTGAGAAAGCACATGATAGCTTGTGTGAAACATCAGCATGTGGCATAATCCAGAAAACTCATCAATTTTATGCTCTGTTACATATTTTAAGTGTAATAATTGAAACAAAAAGTGACATCTTATGTTGTAACCTCTAATATTTCATTAACTAGAATTAAAAATTATCAGTTTTCACTCTCTTAATCACCTTCATTTTACATTCTCTCTTGCAGCTTCAAACGCCAAGGGATAAATTTAATCTGGCTTCCAGCAGCAATTTGGTTCTTTCCTGATATTTAAGAACAATATTATTTTGTAACTACCAATACTACTGCCTTTAGTGTAAGTATGTAGTTATTAGTATAATGAAGAAGGTTAAATATATGCATCAAATTATTAACAATAAAACACAATTAAAAGCAAATAAAGGACACTACTTCTAATAATGTGGAAGTCAACTAGCAGGTATTATATACATAATAAGTATGAAACAGGCCAGTCCCTCCAAATTAAAGAACTAAAGCTTTAAATGCATCAACAATCATAAAATAGCTATTTCAAGAGTATATGAAAAATTTGCAAAATTTCTTAGTAAAAAACATTAACAGTTAAATAAAGTTGCTAAAAGCTAGCCTCTGACATTTAGGTTATAGTCGAAAGCATTGTTCAATAGTGATACAATTATATATGAACTTATACTCTTGAAGCTATGAACAGTGAATTAGTAACATAAGTAAAATTAGTAAAATAAGGTTGATATATAGTTGATTTGGTGACTTTAACTTCATATACTTGTTCCCCCCCCCCTCTGAATCATGACCAATTCCAAGTAAATGAAGTATAAGTAAAATTATTATTTGGAATGTTGCACAGTAAAGCTAACTATATATTAAGATCACTGTATGTTAAGTCGAACTAGCAATCTTTTGCTCCACTTGTTTAAAGTAAATAAATAAATAAATAAACAAATGAGTGCAGCAAAAGAGAGTTAGTTCAACTCAATCATACAATGATCTTAATATATGAAGTATAAGTGTAACCAAACCAATTCTATATTAACATTAATGGTATAATTGTTCATATCAATGGGCATTGTAGACAAAGCAAAGCCTGCTCATTTATAAAGATGTTGCAGCGAGTGTGTGTGAGTGTGTATATACATATACTTTCTAGTTAAAAAAAGCTCATTAAATAAAAATAATTCAAGGCTTTCCTATATTAAATGGATGCATTTGAAGTTATCAATTATCCAAGATACAAACAGGTTTGGTGATAAACCTTAAATAAAAAGAAAAACTAAGCTACACAATGAAAATACAAAATACATATCATACAGTTTCCCTAAACCATTGACATACCGAGCTTCCATGTAATTCCCAGAACACTTTTCACATGTTGATAAATACAAAGCATACATGTAAATTATATCTAATCTGTCGTCTAACACACTCTTATGCTTCACTTACTTTTAAATATGGTGGGACCAGTTTCGAAGAGACATCCTCTCCATCTTCAATCAACTTGACAACTCAAGTCGTTGAAGATAGACTCAAGTTGATTGAAGATGGAGAGGATGTCTCTTCGAACTGCCACAGGTGGCCGAGGTCATTAAGGCACGGACTCGTGAGCCGGAGGCCTGGGTTCAAAAACCGCCAGGACCGTCCTCCCTGACTTGAGGTTTTTTCTAGGTCTTCCTCAGTCCTCATAAATGGCAAATGCCGGGCAGGTACCCTAAACTTAGGCCTGGAACGATTCCTTCCTTAAAAAAAAATAAATCCTTTCCCAATATATCATTTCATCTCATGTATCATCAACACCCATCGCCTGTGGTGCCTCTGTAGCAAAAACGGGCGTTAAACACTATTCATTTCATTTGTCTTTTCGAAACTGGTCCCACCATATTTAAAAGTGAAGCATAAGAGTGTGTTAGACAACAGACTAGATATAATTTACATTTAACATTAAATTTAACACACTTCACTGTGCGAGTTCCAATAGAATTTTTTAAAAATGTCTTATTTTTCGAAAGTTCTTAAATGAATTACCAAAGCATACAGTTTACTTTTCCCCATTTGTGTAAGGGAAATATGTTGAGAGTAGCTAACTGCATGTGCAGCCATTCAAAGATGTGTTTAGTTACTGATAGGATGGTTGTCTGTTATTGTGCACAGTATTGCTATGAAGTAAAACTGTTATTTCATGGGTCAATTTAAAATCCAAACCATGAACATTGGATAAACTGCAAATCAACATACAAGAAGAAATAGCCAGCAACATTTGAAAGCTGAACCTCAATGTGTTAATCAAAACGTGTTTACACATTACAATCATTACAATGGCTGCCTCATTTAGAAACCAGAAACATTTCCAGCATTGTCTTTTGTAGTGCATTTCATGGTATTTTAAGGGGGATGATATTACTTTCCATCTTTTGGTTAAAAGAGAGTGATCTGCTACCAAACTTGAAGCATCATCAGTAATTATTGAATAGCTTGTGATATGAAAAATGGTATTGTAATTACTGAATAAGCTCCATTTTTATCATTACAATGCTTTAGCTACAAACATTGTAGTGTATCAATGACATCTTCATTAAAAGCCTAGAAGATCTGTGGAAACATGTTTTAGTGTAACTAAAATTGTTAATTGGAACATTGCACAGTGAAGCTAATTACACATTAAGATCATTATGAGATTGAGTCAAACTAACACTCTTTTTAAATAAAAACATAAATTGGAACTTGCACAGTGAAGCCAATCATATAATTATTATTGTATGATTTAGTTAAACTACATACTCTTAATGCTTCACTTACTTGTCATAATGTATAGAACTGATTTCGAGAACATTTGGTTTCTCATCATCAGCTAAAATTCAACTGTCAGATAATTCTTTACCTGTGGGAATGTGTATTCTCACACTACCACCAGAGCAGAATACACATTCCAACAGCTCAATGAATTATCTGACAATGAGAACCAAATGTTCTCGAAACAGGTTTATACATTATGACAAGTAAGTGAAGCATTAAGAGTGTGTATTTCAACTAAATCATAAAATAATATCAATTATCAACACACTTTTGCTCCATTTACTTGTTTAAATATGTAGAATCAGTTTCACGAACACTTCGTTTGCATCGTCAACCACATTGTCGACTGGAGGATAAACCATTATGCTGTGGGGATGTGTAATCTGCTCTGGTAGAGGTGTGATGAACTTGAAGTTTATGTTTTCATCGCCAGAAGTGTCAAAGTTCATTAAACTGTCTTTGTACCCGTAAATGTAGATTTTCGCCCATGTTGCTAATTCTCTAGATCCTTGCACTGATTTTAATAATTTTGTTTTTTCTTAATATGTAATGGTTTTCTGTCCACCAGAGCAAATTATACATCCCTATAGCATAATGGTTTATCCTCCAGTCAACAATGTGGCTGATGATGTGAATAAAGTGTTTGTGAAGCCGGTTCTACATATTTAAACAAGCAAATGGAGCAAAAAAAAAGAGTGTTAGTTCAACTCAATCACATAATGATCTTAATCAATGTTTTTGTGTGTTTGCTAAAATAAAGGTTATAGCAACATTGACAAAATTGATTAAATAATTAATAATCAAAATTTGAATTCAAATATCATATATTATGGTGACTAGGTACAAAATTTAATTGTGTGCTGCACATAAAGCAATTAAAATTTTCATACAATAAATTAAAACATTAAACAAAGAACTTTGAAATGAAATTTTAAAGTCATTAACATTTTTTAGAATTTATCTCTACACAGAGTTTATGCTGAGAAACTGCGACAGAATGAAAGACAAAGAAAGGTATCAACTGGGCTTGCAAACTGCACATTCACCTTGTAGCAGGCAAAATTACATTATACAATTAAATAAATAAGGCATACCAGTAGGAGTTAAAAACTGCCTTTTAAGTAAAAAAACTACACTGAAAACCATGAACTCCACAGATTATTCTGAAATCACTTGATCAGAAGCATGGTTACAGAATGTAAAATATACAATTTTTGGTATATACAGTACCCCTAATAACCACTAACTAACACTTGACTTCAAAACAATGGGGTTACAATTCCTCAAATGCATTAGGAAAATCGATTGAAGAATTTTTGGAAGCAAATGCAGTCAATTTAATACACAAAACCAATGACCCTAAAACTTTTATTCACTATACTGAGGACTGAACAATCCTGATATGGCTATTGCCTCTTCAGTTATTGCAAATCACACCACTAGAAGAGTATTGGAAGACATAAGTAGGGTCACATAGTCATCATAACAGAAACCATCCAGTCACAAATGAGTCATTTAAAAGCTAGTCAACAGAGGAGATGGAACTTCCAAAAAGCAGACTGGATTACTTTTCAGAAACTCGCTGACAAAAAATTTGAGGATGTTGACATAGAGAAATTAATTGACAAAGTTAACAAAATGATTAATGCCACAAAAATAACAATACCCAGAGGAAAGGGTATTAATTACAACCTTTTTGGAATCAGAGATTATCTGCATTAAAAAGAGACTGAGATAATACCAGAAATATAGCAGGAGCAACAAAAGATCCTAACTTAGTGAGAGATGAAAGAAAACTGCATTTCTAAACAGGGAAATAAAAATACTAAGGAGGAGTCATTTAATAAATTCCTGAGTTCCCTTGACTATAGAAGCAATACCGCAAAAGTACCTAAATATATCAATATATCAAACAATGCTCCAGAAACAAAACAAAAACCTCTTATTATTAACAATAAAGTCTTCAATCACAATAGAGACATAGCCAACAGATTTGCCACTTACTACAAACTTGCACATAAATTGAATAGAGGCAATGGGAAATTAAACAAAATATTAAAAAGGCATAAGCCTGAGGTACTTGCAGGCCAATAACATCTATTTTATGACAACTAACAATTCAAGAATTCAACCAAGCATTTTATCTCTTAAGAACAAAAAGAGTCCTGGACTACACAAAGTTCATAGTGAATACATCAAGAATTTAGGGTGCAGAGTCAAGAAGGTACTACTGAACCTACTCAACAAAATCTGGAACAGTAAAGATAGCACTCCTGCTATATGGAAAAAAACCATAATCATACCAATTAAGAAAAAAGACAAACCAGCAGGCCAGTTATTCAGTTATGGACCTATTTCCTTAACCTCAGTACTTGCTAAAACAATACAGAAAATGGTCACTACAATTTTAACTTAGTATCTAGAATTTCAAAATCTCATTTCAGACCATTAAGCAGCTTTCAGAAAGCAATATTCAACAATCAATCAGGTTTTATTTTACTTTAAATCAAAATAAGATTAACAAAAGTTTCACTGTGTGGATTCCGACATTCCGTAAACATATTACAACGGCATTCGAGTCATTGGGAACAAGACGACTAAATACAAATTTGATTTAAATAACGGAAAAATCTACTTTTAAACATTTAAAACACGAAACATTTGAGAGAGCAAGCATAGTAACATACACACTTTGCTGAAATTGACTCCTCAGTCGTCGTTTTTGGTTGACAATGTGAGGAATGTACCTCACGAAACATGTTCCAAAATTACTTTTATAAGTGTGTTTGTGAAACTTAAAGAGAGTTTTATTGTGACGACATGATTTTTAGTGTTTTACTTTAAATTAAAATAAGATTAACAAAAGTTTCAGTGTGTGGATTCCGACATTCCGTAAACATAAATCAATCAGGTTTTACATTTAACACAAGATATTCAAAATGCCTTCAATAAAAAAGAAACAATGCTTATCCTCATTCTTGATTTCAAAAATGCCTTTGACAAAGTATGGAGAGAGAGGCTTATTTATAAAATCAGCAATACCAAGAGTGCCAAAAAAATGTATATACACTTTCACAGTAGATATCTATCTAATATATTTCAAAGTTTGACTGAAAAACAACAGCAATGTGTAGTATGATATTCTGTAAACAGATGTGACTCACATACATTATGACAGTGTTGCTATGTAATATAAATCAATAATGAACAAATGAGGCCAAGATTATTGTATAATGCTCTGTAAACGGATATGACTGACACTACGTTATGCTAGTGTTATTAAACAAAATGGAGCCAAAATTATCATTTCAACAGCAGAAAGCAATTTTGAAGTATTATTGGAAAACAGAGAATGTTGTTGAAGTTCAAAGGCAATGCAGACATAAGTACAGAACAAGTGACAACACAAGTAACAATTGCATGCATTCAAGACAAATTTGAGACTCATAGTACCACCGTATGCGGTGTTCACAAGGGCAGATCCGAGTAATCTCATACAGTAACAAGCCCTGCATCCTCGGCTATGGTTGAAAATGTTTTGAGCATTCACTGCAGAAATCTACAAAGTGATGTGCACGTGAGAACAGGGATTAGCAGAACCAGCATATGTCATTATTAAAACATCAAAATTTAAAGTTTTCATTCCAATACTTTTGCATGCATTAAATGAAGATGACTCTGATAAGAGAATGCAGTACTGTGAGCGGTTTCGGAACATGGTGCAAGAGGATGAGGCCTTCATAGGGAAAGTTGTTGGGTTGGATGAGGCACAATTTAAGTTGAATGGAACTATTAACCAGCATAACTGTGTCTACTGGTGTGCAAACAATCCACATGTTTTTTTGGAAAAGGCTGTTAATTTACCTGGAATTAATGTTTGGTGTGTGTTGTCATCTAGGGGTCTAATTGGACCATTCTTTTTTGAAGGAACTGTAACTGGCCCAGTGTACCTGAACATGATATGCAAATTCATCTTACCTGCCATTCATACACTCTATGGAAATGAGGAATTTTTACATCCTACAGGATGGTGCACCACCCCATTACCACCGCGATGTATTCGGAAGGGAAGTAAAGCCATGGATCCCATGTCGTACATTTATGGCATGAAAAAGAACCTGAAGCCTGAAAGAAGAGGCCTCTGAGCCAAATTTGTCAGCAGTTTTATGCCCTGAATGGGATGCTGATGATCTGAGATGTTAAAGAGTGTCTGTAACTAAAACAAATCAACAAACAAAAACAACCAAGATGTATGTGCATACCTTGATGACAATCTTCCAAGGCACTGGATAGGACAAAGAGGTCTGACTGAGGATTGAGTTTCCACCGCGTTCTCCAGATCTAAACCCATTGGACTTCTACCTATGGGGAACTCTAAAGGATGTTGTATACCACAGAAAACCAACTACACTGGCAACACTTCAGGAAGAAATTGAAACAGCATATGCTGCAATTGCTGAGGACACTTTTGCAAACATTGCCCAATCATTAGTTCAACTTACTCAGAAGTGTATCGACATCGATGGTGGGCATTTTGAGCAACTGTTGTAACTAGTCTAAGATGATTCGTTCTCATCATTTTCTGTTTGTGTGGATTCAGTTTTGTTATGTTAAAATGGTTTTTTCTTTGCTTGAAGTATGCATACATTTTTTTGGTACCCTCTGTATTGGGATAAGAGGAAACAAGTTCAAATGATTCATGGACCTATTATCACAAAAGTACATAGCTGTAAAATGGAATAATGTCCTCTCTAAATGGCATATGACTAGAGTAGGTGGTCTTTCCAGTTCAATTCTTTAAATATTTTCATAGATGATATCAACAAAATATTAGCTGACTTCCCAAAGGTAAATATGGGATTGTTTGCAGACGATATCGCCGTATGGATTAGCCAAAAAAATAAGCAGAATAGACAACAATAAAAAAATTAGAAAATGAAACAGAGAAAATTATCAATAGCATGGAAACATGGGCATTCCTCAACAATATGGAAATTAACACTAAAAAGACAGTTTTCTAGCTTTACAGTCTTCAACATACTACAGATGACTTAGAGCTTAAAACCAATAATGAACTACTACAAGAGAAAAAACTAATTAAAAATTTTGGTATAACACTTGTCTAAAAATTTCCTTCTATGAACTGATCGACAATATAACTAAGAAAGTGAATAAGAAGAACAACATATTAAGAAGTTTAGCAGTGGTCAAATGGGGATGGATTCATTGATCTCCTAAATGTCATGTACAAAAGATACATAAGTCCAATCTGCTCTATGGAAGGGAGATAATGTGCACAATAAACAACCAACTTAACATAACTAAATTGGATGCAATACAATCTATGTCCTTAAGAATAATAACAGGAGCCATTAAAGCAACACCAATTGCAACAATGCAGAGCATAACCAACAACCTGCCAATTAAAATAGAGCTAGATAATAAAATGGCTAAACTGGGACTGAAATTAAAAAGTAATGAACACAAGAATAAATGGGTTCAAACTCCTGACAGCACACAATGAATTGAAAACACGACAGACTTTCAAAAATTACATACAGAAAGAAGATTAAGACAAATTTTTAAAAATAAGCACTAAACCTGTTATTATACCTTTACAATATATAGATAACAATGTGAAACTAAATCTGGATACAATAGTCTCCAAGAAGCACAATCCATCTGAGGTATTAAGATTGATAGCACTATTATCTGACTGATACATAATGTAGAGTATATATGCAGATGGATGTCTTAAAAATGGAGAAGCAGACTTTGGAATATATTGTGAAGAATTCACTCAATATACAACTTTGGGACAGTATGTTAACAATTTTGATGATGAAATAATTGCCATTACAGCAGCTTTAGAAAATCTACTATACAGACATAACATAAATAAAAGAACTGTTATCTTAAGTGATTCTAAAGCAGCACAACAAAGTACATTGAATTACAGCTAACCACCAACATATGCTACAAATGAAATAAGAAAAGTATATGATACAACCCAGATCAGAAATATTGAAATAGTTCTACAATGGATCCCGAGTCATGTGGGATTGAAGGGGAATGAAATTGCAGATACTTTAACAAAAAAAGGAGTCACCATAAAATTAAAATCACCCTTTAAACTAGAAATTACCCCTAAATTGAAACTCGTAAAAAGATTATATCTGAACAAGAACAGCAAAATATCAAACAAAAACTTAAAGGAAAACCATATGAAGATCTAAATACTTTCAAACATCTTTTATTGAAACCAAGAAAAGTTGATGATTGCTGTCAGAACATCTCTTCAGGATGGAATTAATCAAGGACAGCCACTGCCCACTATGTAATGATGTTTTTTTTTTAATAGTATTTAACATTCGTTTTTACTACTGAGGCACCACAGGCGGTGGACACTGATGGTACATGAAATGAAATGATATATTAAGAAAGGAAACATTCCAGGTCTAAGTTTAGGGTACCTCCCTGGCATTTGCCATTTATGAAAACTGAGGAAAACCTGGAAAAAACCTCAGTCAGGGAGGACGGTCCAGGTGGGATTCGATCCCCAGACTCATGAGTCCGCACCTTAACGACCTTGGCCACACATGGTGGTGTGTAACGATATGAATACTATCTTAAATAAAGAACATCTACTGAAATGCAGCCAACTAGATAGCAACAAACAAATGAAAAATAATTTGAAAGCTTTTTATTGGGAAAAATGATAAATATCAGCATCTCCAATGGCCACTAGACACCAACCCACCAACCAATCAATTAAATAACATGCAAGTCTAATTACACTTGAATAGCTCTAAATACCAAATCTTTTTTTCTCACATTAAAGCCCAGTAACTACCCAAGTAGCATGTTAATATATCTCAATAATTCAGATTGAGGCCTAAGTACAATTTAGATTATAAATAAATAAAATTAAGTTAAAACCTAGCAGCACAACTGGGCAACCATAGCAGACAAAGAGCTCCACTTAAATTGCTAACAGAAAGTTGACAAAATCTTATTCACCTGGGAACTTCTTACCTACATCCTATCACTAAAACAGCTCAAAAGAGAGAATGTAGCACTGTCCCAGACCTGAGGTAACAAGCCCCAAAGCGTTTAAAACAAAATATGTACTGACCAACAGAATAATGCCTAAAGTGATATCACCACATTTAAGTGACAGTAACTAGAAAATGAACCAGCAAATATTGATTGGTAAAATGTTTTCTTGCAACAATGGCACACTTAGTAAATGTTAAGCATATTTTCAGGAGCATAAATAATTCATATCAGCTAATAGAAAAAATTAAAAACATAAAATTGCACCCCTCTGACACTATTATATCTTTCGATGTAGAATCTCTGTTTCCGAGCACACCAAAAGAAAAACTCCTGATTTATCTACATGATTGGCTAAAACCAAGTGGAATTAATGATACACACATAAAGGAATACATCAAACTGACAGAAATTTGCATAAACCAAGCCTTTTTTACTTTTAAAGGAAAATTTCATAAACAACAAGCAAAACTTACAATGGGCAGCCCCTTATCTCCATTTCTAGCTAACCTCTTCATGAGTAGATTTGAAACACACATCAACACAGCTTTTCCATACATATTTAAGGTATGGTACAGATATGTAGACAATATATTTGCCATAGTTAATAAAAAAACTCATTGACGATGCCTTAAAACTTCCAAATATTCCAGATAAAAACATATCATTTACATATGAAATAGAAACAGATAACATGCTGCCATTCTTGGATATTAAAATAATGAAATGCCAAGAAAAACTTAAATTTGGAATATACAGAAAGAATACACATGCAGATAATCACATCAAAGCTGACAGTTTTAACCCCACAGCACACAAACATGCAGTAATTAACAGTTTAACACACCGGCTAGTTAATCTACAAATTAGTAAAGAAGAATACTTTAAAGAATACAAACAAATAGAAAAATGGTTTTAAAAAAGAACTAGTACATAAAAAGGTGCAGAAATTCAAGAGACAAAAACATATCAAAGAAACCACAACACTTTCAGCAACAAACAAATAGAAAAAACAGCAGTTAAAAATGGTTTTAAAAAAGAACTAGTACATAAAAAGGTGCAGAAATTCAAGAGACAAAAACATATCAAAGAAACCACAACACTTTCAGCAACAAAAGATAAATTAATTTTTAAAAAATTCACATATCATTCATGGGCCACAAAAAATTTCAGAATATTCTTAAAGATTGTAATATCAGGTTGGCACCGATTAATAGATTTAATGTTAAAAATTTACTTATAGATAATGCTAATGACAGTATTCCACAAGAAGAAAAATCAGGTATTTACAAAATAAACTGTGCAGAATGTGAAAAAATCTACATTGGAAAAACAAAGAAAAACATAGGCACACGGTTAAAGGAACATTTCAGGAACATAAAGTACAAGCAAATAGAGAAATCAGCAGTAGCATATCATTTTTGGACACAAAATCACGACATAATAAATAAAGCAAAATTATTAAAATCAGTACAAGGACCTACGGAATTAGCAACCTGGGAGAAAATCTACATCTACAAATACAAAGACAGCATAATGAACTTCGACATCGTCCGGGATGAAAACATAAACTACAAGTTTATCACACTGCCACCAGAGCAGAATATACATTCCCACATCTCAACGAATGATCCGACAGTTGAACTTTAGCCTGGCTGAAGATGGGAACTAAATGTTCTCGAAACCGGTTCCATATATTTATGAAAAGTAAGTGAAGCTTTAAGAGTGTGTAGTTCAACTGAATCATACAATGATATCAATTAATATTTTCTGTAATTTGCCAGTCAAGCAGTAGGTGCCCTTTCCACTCTGCTTCCACAAGATGAATAGACATTAGCACTATATAATGCAAAAACTCCCTGAAAATTAACCATTAAATGAAAAATTTGGAGGTGATATTCCACAGTAGCATTAGAGCAACTAACTCAAAATAAAATTTCAGTATTTAATAAGCTTCAGATTAGTGGAGTTTGCATGCCAGCGAAAAAAGATTGGTTGAATTTTCTAATTGTACAGAAGTCGTAGGTACCATTGCAGAGCAAGACATGGAAAGTGCATATTTAGAAAAAGCTCATTATCTAGTTATGCAAATAAAAATATAAGGTTAACCAAGTACCTGTTTTCCGTGCTATTTTCTCTTTTTTGGGAAAAGAGGTAGAATCATTACAAGTTGCATCTTCTTCAGCTGGATCATGTCTACTAGTATTACATCCTGTAAACATGAATGATCAGAGATTAATTGAAAAGTGATTTAAAACAGCATTGCCAAGAAATATGCTCATGCTATTCTGACAAGGATATGAATAATACTTTGCTCTCTATTATTGTTTGATTAGGTACATGAAGACTACAACAACATGCAATAAGGAAATGTTTTATATTTACAATTAAAAAGATGATCCCATTAATTTTATGCAGACAAATTTCTGATTATGCACATAATTCATTATATAGAGTGAGCAGTTCAATAATTTACTGCCATAAGGATCAGTGTGTAAACAGCCAGTTCAAGAATGCACCGAGAGCAACAATGCCAAGCAGTTTGCATCTACTAAACTTTATTTGCAAAATCACAGCATACTTTATGGCATATTAAAACATTTTAAAACCAGATCTATGGATTAAAAATTTTTTCATCAGGTGCATTAATTATTTTTATAAATGCATATCAAATCTAGGATATGCAGGATAAAAATGTTGACAACTAAATTAAACATAAACTATTTTGTGTAAATATGGTCATTAGATTCACCCTTTAATGTCATGCATGTTCATATGGTCATGGGTTACTCTATCTATGTATCTCTTTTAATGCTTTGTATAATTCTGCAGATCACTGTTGATTCCTTAGAATGGTTAAAGAATGGTTTGATTACCATGTCCACTCAAATTACGTATTATACTTCTGCTCTTGACCAGTTATTTTGATACAGCTTTATTTCCAGCTATTATTAGAGCAGCTGAAAGATGACATGCTTTAAGTAAGTTTACAGTTTCATTTATGTTTATATTTTGATGGTGTAACATATTGGTTGAACATTTTTAGAAATGATTAATATTCCAGTCAGGTTTGATGGATTTTTTTGGGCATAAAAACCCTTAAGTATGGCTTCCTTTGGAAGGGAAGTAAAGCCATGGGTTGTGTGTTGTAGATTTACAACACTTAAAAGAACCTCAAATTTGAAAGAAGAGGTCTCTGAGCAAAATTTATCAGCTGTTTCTAGCCCTGAATTGAATGAGACGCTTATGACCTGAGATGTTAAAAAGCAACCATAAAATAAACCATATAAATGAAAAAATTAAACAAAACATATCATACAAACACCATAAGTGCAAATATATGCAATATACATTACATTGCCTGTTCATGTTATATATAGTTCTACTGGTGTGATTATTGTCTTACTACAATTTATTAATTATTTTAAAGATTATGGCTAAATTATATAAAATGTCATTGATATTGTTTCTAACACAGACATAATCCTTCAGGAAGCCTTGGGCATTATAGACCCTGACAGCCAATAGGAGACAATGAAAATATTTCTATAGGCATTTCATAAATTAATGTCTGTGAGAAGATATAGGTGAAGAGAATGCTGGTGATGCAGCTGGCAATCTTACAAGATGCCAGTTTTCTTAGCAAGACAGAAATTGTTTTCACTAACATTTTTTTTAAAAACAATATTTAATGCCCGTTTTTACTGCCGAGGCATCACAAGCTGTGGATACTGGTGATACATGAGATGAAGTGATATATTTGGAAAGGATTTTTTTTAAGATTGGAAACATTCCAGGCCTAAGTTCGGGTACCTCCCAGTATTTTCCATTTATGAGGACTGAGGAAAACTCGGAAAAAACCTGGTAATTGAGCCCCAGACCTCCCGCTCACGAGTCTGGACCTTAATAACCTCAGCCACCTGTGGCAATATTACTTACAATGAACATGTAGGTGTAGTTGATATCTCTCATGCCTTCAGAAGAAATGAAGAAACAGACATGAGGTACCTATAATATGGTAAAGAATTTTGATGGCATAAGTATTGTTTTTTAGCAGATAAATTAGTGGTTATGATAACATCAACATGTCATGGAGTTAAGCCAGCCACTTCAGTATCAAGACAATCACAGGGAGAAAAACATAAAATATGCATCAATTGACTGATGATGATGATGATTATTGCTTAAGGGCGCAAAGCAGGGTCATTAGCGCCCAAACACACCAAGAACTGTGATGATGATTAATGCTTAAGGGTGCAAAACAGCTACAGTCATTAGTGCCCAAACACACTAAAAATCGCGCCAGACTTAACTGCACAAATACAGTGCATAAGTCAATCAACATTAGCACTTTGTGCAGTACAATAAAACCCCAAAACATATAAGATGGGTAAAATGTTCAACTAACATAAGACTGGCACTAAAACATAGCCGCAAGAGCGGAAAACAACACAGTCTCATAAAAGTCTAAAATTGTAGCAATAAAACCCCAAAACAAACAACAAGGGTAATATTGACTACAACAAATAAAGACTGATAGTAAAATGCATCAGCAAAAGCTGAAAACACACAAGTCTTATAAAAGTGTAAAAAGGTAACAATAAAACCCCAAAACAAATAACAAGGGCAACATTCAACACAACAAATATAGACTGGTACTAAAACGATTCAGCAAAAGCTGAAATAACAAGAGTCTTAAAATAGTCTAAAAATGCTGTCATGAGTAAAATGATGGAACCTCACACCTTGCTCCAAAAACCACACACACGGATAAAATGGAGCACTCGCTCAACAGCAGCCACATCACCAGCAAGTAACTCCTCATTAGACAAGGGCAAACCTAGGGAAAGTCTAAAAGCTACAAGATGATGGCATTGGAGTAAAATGTGACGCACTGTAAAGGGGTGGTCACAGTGAGGACAAACTGGAGCTGGTTGACCATTAAAAAGGTGACGGTGACCAAAACGGCAATGCCCAATTCTCAGACGAGCTAAAATTACTTCCGCACGAGAAGAAGTTGACCAGTTAAAAGGGGTGGGTTTACATTCCCAAAGCTTATTGGCAGGTATTAAAGCCCACTCATCGCGCCAGCGCAAGAAAATGCCTCACCCTAAAGAATGTTTAAAATCCCCAAAATAAAAACATTGCTTGTGCTCAGCGGGGTCTAAAAGGGCAGATTTAGCTGTGACATCTACAGTCTCATTACCTGGGAGTCCCACATGCCCAGGTACATTATCATCATCATCAATTGACTGGCTGTGTTTGGGGCATATAATGCAAAAATGAACAGAACTGATAAAATGAACTAAAATGAGTTATACTATAGAATTGGGATCCATGGAAAGAAATTATGGTAGTCTCTGTTCACAATTCCTGACTACATCTAAAGAAGTCTGTGAGCAATATTTCCAATCTGAATTCAAAAGTGGTTTAAGGAATTTTAACAATGATGGGAGAATTATATCCTGCCATAAATAGAATGTGAAGTCCATACATAAGCATATGTATGTGTCCTTGAGCCTTCATCACATTGTGTGTGAACATGAATATGCATAAATTTGTGTTGAAGTTGTGAAAGGCTTTATATTTTTACTATTGATGTTTTACTTGCTCTTGATCCTGATTTTACCTTATAACTTTTAAATTAATGGACATTATTGAGTGAAATTTGACACAGATATGCATTGGTATACATGAGAAACATGGTTATGGTAGGACACAAGTGGCAACACTAACCTCTAGCTTGTATATTGTTCATTCCCACGAAAGCTAATTGCACAATTGCTGTCATGGGTATTAGTGTGACATATCTGATTGTGCTGTATTGTTGTTACCATCAATATAGTACATATAGTATAGCATAGTATGAGCTGGTATACAGCTTCTTTATTGTCTGTACAAACTGGAAACTGCATTGATAAAGGTTGCCAAAAAGAATTAAATGGAGAGTTTGGAAACCAAAGGCAAAATCCTCCATTCAATGGCTGGTGAAGAATTTGCAAACTGCAGGATTATGCCTTTTTATTTGCATAGCATAAATTATCATAATATGTACTTTTTTTCATTAATAGTCTTCATTAGCTAGCAACATAGCAAATGAAATTCAGATTTATCAAAAATGGAAGTACTAGCTGCTGCCTAAACAGGTGTCTTTCAAGCTAAGAAATGTCACATTAATTTCACATTTTTCTGTATCTCTGAAATATCTGGGTAACTTAATCCATTTTGGTGAATGATACTGCATTTTTAAAATAATTGTGCACACACGTACACAACTTGTCTTCTCTCTTTGACGAAGAACAAAAGAGGTTCAAAATATTGTACTATTTGTGTGACTGTTACAGTGTTTTATTCATTTCTGCTTCTATAGCTCTTGTTATTTTAGCTATGTTGCTTTTTACGAGTTATTTTAGTTTTTACTTTAGAGTATGTATGCATAAATATATAATATTAAAACCAATTACCTCATCTAAATGAAAATTGGATCTGGAAATGAGCATTGGTTCATTTGTGTAATTTTGATTACATATGAGTGGTATATGTGCTTCATTTTTCTGGAAAAATTATAATAGTGCTTGGCTTTCAAGATTAATGAATTTATTTAATCCATATTCTTAAATGAAAAATCACAAAATAATATTTCATTTGTGCATTCAACAAACATTATGAAACAGGTAATCCATTATTATATTCTTCTACAATTTGAAACCTTTCATCATATAAAAAACATGTGCCATCTTCAACATTAATTAAATTGAAAATCTAACACAGTGACACACACATTAATAATTTTTTGTGAGTTTAACTATTTGGGGGGGGGAACAGTCTTCCTAGCTTCATTTATGCAAGATTTAATTAGAACATATTTTGTGGACCTTTGTTTACATCCTTAGCTGTTATATGACAACATATTTGACATTTCTATTATTCATTGAAAAGGTATTCAAAGATTTGGGAACAGCTTGTTAATAGGTACTGCTATTTGTTCAGTTAAAAAATTGCACAATCTAAAATATATGTTTGTTGCTAAAATGAGGCATTATGTTCCTTGTTTGGATGACAAACAGTACCCTTTCAATTCTGTGGCTTCATCACATGTTATATCTTAATCTTATTTCCCAGAAAAAGATTCTTATACTCTAAGCCATTTGTTCACCACAGTGAGGAATACTCTTGGCCCAACTGGCTACCATAGGGACATCCCTTGGTTCTAACCATAATAATAAAATCATTATTTATTTATATAAGAATTCATATAATAAAAATTAATTAGTGTTGCAATAGCTATTAAAAATTCAAAATAATTTACTTTTACTGGTGAATGTGCTCATTATTTTAATGAGCTAGTATCAAAATGGGGTTCTTTGAGATTACACATATAAGTGATAACTAGATTCAGAATCTGCAGACATCCATAACTTTGTATTCTATTACTCAAGAAAGCACTCACGCATATTCAGACATATAAGTACTTATATAACTAAAGTCACATCAAACAAATATCTTGTCTGGAACATGTTTTAGAAGCCAACTTCTAGGTGCTGAATCATCAAGCTTTTCAACAGAAACATATCCAATTTATAACATTTTTGTGGCATTTATCACAAATTTGGTGTTGTCTTGTATGGATTTTTTTCTGTCAAACTATACATGTCTTTTTGAAACTGCTCTATTTTAAGTCATTAAAGTTATTTATTTTTAAAACAATGTTTAGCACTATCTCTCTTTCATTGCAATCCCCTGTACATTATAACATTTGCACATTAATATGTTTCTGTTAGATAAATAAAGGTTTTTGCTTTGGTGTGCACTGTGGCAGTAGAGGTTTGACCAACTTTTACACTTCCTGAAAAAAAAATTATTGGCCACAATACCTCTCAGCAGGACTGAACAGAATGTGATTTACCTCCTGCTATTGGTCAATCACTGAGCATTTTTGGCAGAAGGGATATCTGCTAAATCTTTTCTAAATTAATGGGACCAATGTTATTTTCCATTTCTAGTTCCTACTTCTGTGAAGGAATAAATAATCTTCATTGTCTTCAAGGGGAGGAACACCACAGTAAATGGGGAGTGCTATAATGCTAAGAAACATATAAATAATTGATTAGATAACATTACAGTTTTTTTCATATGAAAAGTATAGATGTGTAACCATGAATATTTTGCATTATTTTCTGAAAATAAATCTTCTTACTGCAAAATTTGTTCAAAAATATTTCTGGAAATAACTGTATTAAAGGCCCAAATATGTACACCTTTCCATAGAAAAACAAAGTCTCTTTAATTAATGCTTTATGGATTTTAACACTAAGGCAAAAAAATTGTACTTTCTATTCATGCTAAAAATCACATACCTGTTATTTCTACTGATAAGTCGAATGAAGCTGAGGAACAGGCTTTCTCATTTGCTTTTGGTTTTGCCAAATGCTCTAGTGCAATACTTTCTCTCATTTCATGCATTTCTGAAAATAATTAAGATGCTATTAAACAAACACACTTACAATGATGGAAGGAATACATGCAAACACATAGGGCATGCACATACACTTTCTTACTCCTACTGAACTAGGATGTTAAAGTGAAATTGGACTGTGTAGGTTAAGCAACTCAATAATTGACTGAAGTTACTGGTTTGAAAATGTATTATACAGAATTTCATATTTGAAATCTATTTTGTTGATGTAATAGAATAAATATGTATTCCATTTTGAATTGAGATGGTTGGACCTTTTTCTGGGTTCTGAGGAGAGGGATCTTCCTAGATTCATGTCTTTGGCAGGAGAGGAGCCAGGGCTTTCTGGACTAGCCAAAGATTTCAGACCCATTAATAGTAGAATAGTTTTATTGGTTTGTGTTTATGTTTCATAGTACAATGAAAACTGTTCAGAGGATTTCCAACCAGTGGTGTATTAATATTCAGTGTGTATAAGATATAAGAATAAAACTACTTTTAATAAATTCTGAATCAGTAAGGTAATGTCTTATAACTGGTTGGAATTTTGTTAAATTGTTACACAATTTGTTTAATTATGTATTCTATATTAATTGTTTGAAATAAATATATCACATACCTCTATCCACTATGCCCAAATTCAATTCAACAAAAAAATGCCTCTGAAATTTTATGCTATACAGTTACATTATTTGTTATGGTCAAATGTAAAATTCCTCTATAACAATGATAATGGCAAGTAATATGCTGACATACAAGTTTGTCTAATAGCCCATAACAACTCAGCTTTCGCAATCCAGTTTATACACATCCCATAAATATTGGTCCCAGTTCCTATCCAGGATTAATGCAATATGTTTGAGTTGACACTACAGAAGAAAGAAGGACTCATTAGTGCCAATTTATATTGAATATTATAAACTTGAATGAATTATTAAAAAAGCACAGATGTGAATAACACTTATGATACTACAAGAAATGTGTAATCAACACAATGAATGGTGCTGTACAGGTGTGAACTGCCATCTATCCATCAAATCCTGCAGTAGCTAAGTTGGAAACAGCATAAATAATTATGGATTTAAAGCCAGGATGCACAAATACACAATGAAATCCTGGGCAGTTTCTTCTCCTCCTCCATATTTTTTTTCTGTTTTGTTCTGGCTTAGAAGCCATGATGCAAAAAGATAGATGCAAATGTTGGAAGATTTTATTTTTTGTTTTGATTTGTCTTTTTATTTTTTTTTTTTTTCATTGCTTTACATAGTATTTTGTGCTCACTCTTATCACAATATCACCAAAGGCAGCCTGGGCAGTTTATCTTATTGAAATTGAAATTTATTGATATGCTAAGAACAAATACAAACCACCAGGTTCTCCACCTATCTGGCCCAAGCCATTTTAGGGTATGCTCCCTCACAATTACAAAAAATATAAATACAATAATTAGTTTTATTCTATCACCTTTATCAGAGTTCTAACATAATTGAACAACATAATATTATCTTTTTTTTTTTTTTTAAGAACTATCGAAATTACACAAATTCGATAATTCTAATTGGAACTAAAGACAGTGAAGCTTTTGAAATGTATACAATCAACTACTTGTCGCCTAAACACTCTTATGTTTCACATTATTTTTTAATACGACGGGACCGGTCGTCGAGTCGTTGAGTTGGTCGAGAATGGAGTGGATGTCGCTCCGAAACCGGTCCTGTCATATTAAAAAATAATGTGAAGCATAAGAGTGTTTAGATGACAAGTAGTTGATTATATATATAATATTATCTTATTATAACCTGTTATTTTGGATATGTGTTACAGTCTCACATGTACTCTTTTCTAAAGAATGGCTTTTAATTAGGGTTTGAAAAGGGAATTTTATTCCATTTTATCTACCTAACTTGTAAGATGAATGCATGAATATAAAAAAGGTTAGGTCTTGTACTGCTGATTTGCCTGCAGCCCTAATGGGCAACCATGAACATACAAGTTTAGCTAATCTAACAAGGTCTGCAAGATCTTGGAAGGAGAACTTAACAGTACACAATTCCTTCATCTCAAAATGTATTTCATGTCCTTGATTCAGCTATGAAAGTGGAACGAGATTATTTTTTGGCTAGTTGCTTCAAAAAGATAGATAAAAAATTGGTGAGTCACTCAAGAATCAGGAACTTGTGTAGAAATACTGTGTTCTTCATGGCACAGGAAAAAACTGAGTTTGTCCAAAATTTCTTCTGACAGCAGTAGGTCCATACCAGTAATTTTGACTAGTGAGCCTTATTTAAAGCCTTATAAATCAGAGAGCTTTATTTTACAATGCTGATATTTCATGGCATTTAATTAATTGTAATGATTATAGTTCCATTAAAAATATGTAACATCAAATATATTAAGAATATTAGATATTTTTTATCTTATAGCACCACAGCTGATCATTTTGATCACTAGAACTATTTTGAGTGCATCAAACCTAAACTTCAATAATGTGTTTCTTCACAACTCCTAGCTTTTAGTTCACTGTCAGTCACATAACCTTTATTTTTTTTCAGACTTCATGTTACTTAATGTGAGAGCAGAATTTTTGCAGTTTGTCAGCATACTGCTCAATGTGTATTACTTGTCTGTAGTTTACCTTTTCTCATCAGCATGGCATGTCTACATTATGTTTCAGTTGACCAATTGCTAAATTATTGAAGTTGTTTTCCAAAATATGAATCAGAAGAGAATATATTTGATTGTGATAAACTAATTGAAAAAGATGTATATCTCTCTCTCTAGTATCCCTGATGTAGGTGAATAGTCTGAATCAGTGGATGATGTAAGGGATGTAGAGCCTACAGAGGAATAGGCAGATATTTGTGCTGTTTCAGGCTTGAGTTGTGTAGAAACTAATGCTTCTGCCCTTAGCCAAAGTGGTAAAATCATCAATAACAAGCTGTGCATATATCTCATTTTCCTGCTGTAGGAAATGATAAAGATTACTGCTAATGGTACAGTGTGAACACACATTATACCTGCAAGAGGTGGGTATCATTAGGGAGTTGACATTCTAGACCATATGCACCATTTGTACTATATTTTAAGAAAGTAAATGTACAGCTATAACAATATCATGGAAGGTATGAAAATAAACCTGTTGAGTTCACAGAACCGGAGTAATGAGTGCTCACTTTGAAGATTTTTTTAAGTCCTTATTTAGTATTTAGTTGCTTTGTCAAAATATATTCTAAATACCATAAAACTAGCAAAAAATCTACTTGTAGCTCAACTAATGATAGTATATCTTTATTGAATAACAAATGAAACAGGAAGAAGACTATACACTTATAATTCTCATGCAGTGAATGTATATCTTAATTATACAAATTTGTTACAACTAAGCATGATGGCTAAGTAGACAAATGCACTGCCAAAAGCTTTCAACTTTATCATGAATCTAGAGTTTGCATCCTCTAAATATCCCATCATTTTTATGTTTAATATATTAGCTCATTGTTATAAATGGATGTGCAACATTATACCATACCCACACTTTCCAGGCTGTCTCTCATAACATTCCTTTTAGGAGTCCATCACATGCAAGCATTATGTTTATTGTTAGTCCTTGTAGATTTGTATACCTTTATTTGTTTTGTTAATGTGCTATTAAAAATTGTAAATAGGTTAAAATATATTTGCTGAAACCATAAAACAGGTATTATTACATAAAAGAGAAGCTGACCATTACAGATTAATTATTGAAATAATATTAACAAAACATACATTCAGCCAGTGCTAGCAGGGTAGCTAAGAGGTCTAATAAGCTAGTTGAGCAACAATCAATACATAGAAGATTATGGCTCACGCCCCAACAATAGATTACTTATTCTCTTTTTTTTGAGTGCTAAATAAATACTTTACCAGCACTCTTATGAATAAAATTATTACCAGTATAGCATTAAATTATTCAAATTATTTTATTTTTGTTTATGGGAAAAATAGTCCAATGCCATTAAAAATAAGTATTAAAATTAATTGGTTACTATTAGGCTATGAGTTTACTCTTCAAACATCACTAAAGAAGAAGAAGAAGAAGAAGAAGAAGAAGAAGAAGAAGAAGAAGAAGAAGAAGAAATATCTTTACAAACACCAAATGCCAATCACTAAAATAATAATGAAACTTATGAATTCTCTTCATTAGAAAAAGAGCTAAATGTAAATATTCTAGGTGTGAAAATATTCTGTAGTAAAATACCAAGAAGCGTAAGACATAAAACAAAACAAAACATCTACTCTGCATAGTGATTATTTTCAATAAAATTGCTTCTTTAATTATAAAAAGAGCACAATGGCTACTGACACTTAAAATGTGAACACAAAACTACTTGGTTGTAAATATTCAGGTGTGAAAATATTCTGTAGTAAATGCCAAGAAGTATAAGATATAAAAACAAAACAAAATATCTATTATGCATAATGAATAGTTTCAATATAATTACTCCATTTATAATAAAAAGGAACATAATGGCTAGTGCACTTTCAAATGTGAACACAAAACTAATTGGTTATAGCTTAAGCTACAATAGCATGTTAATAAATAAAGTGTTTTAAAATATATTTTCTATGGAAAAGCATTAAAGAAATAAATGCCAAGTTCCCTTTTGGGATTTCAATAATGAAGAATGAAAAGAAAAAGAAAAATTTGTTTTTAGACCTTTGTGTAATCACCTCCAGCTGCAATGACAGGCGAACTTTCCTGCATATTTGCAACAAGCACAGAACAGCAGTTTGGATGATGATGATTATTGCTTAAAGGGCGCAAAACATCAAAGCTCATTAGCGCCCAAACACACTAAAAACTGATCCAAAATTAGAATATCTCACCCAAATCCAATGTAGAAAAGGGCATTAAGCACATTGGGCAATAACAATAAAAACCCTCAAACAAATAAGGGTAAAATGATCAAAAACAGACAAAAGACTGGTACTAAAACAAGGCTGCAAGAGCTGAAAACACAACAGTCTTATAATGGTCTATAATTGTAAGATAAAAACCCCAATACAAGTAACGAGGGCAATATGGTCAACAACAAACAAGACTGGTATTAAAACACAGCTGCAAGAGCTCAATACAGAACAGTCTTATAATGGTCTAAAATTGTAACAATAACACCCCATAACAAATAACAAGGGTAATGTGGTCAATACAAATAAAGGACTGGTAACCAAACGCATCAGCTACGGCTGAAAACGCAACAGTTCGAAAATAGTCTAAAATTGCCATCATATATAAAAAGCTAAACAAACATCACACCTTGCTCCAAAAACCTCAAACACGGATAAAACAGAGAACTTGTTCAACAGCAACCACATCATCAGCAAGTAGGTCCTCAATAGAGGAGGGAAAACCGAGCAAAGTCTAAAAGCTGCTAGATGATGGCATTCAAGTAAAATGTGACGCACTGTAAAGGGGTGGTCACAATAAATACATGGTGGAGCTGGTTAACCACTAAAAAGGTGACGGTGATTAAAACGGCAATGCCCAATTTTCAAACATGTTAAAATTACTTCTTTGTGACGAACTGCACGGGAAGAAGTAGAACAGTTAAAAGGGGTGGATTTACATTCTCGAAGCTCATTGCTATTGATTAAATTCCACTCCTCGCGCCAGCGCGAGAGAACGCCTTGACGTAAAGAATGATTAAAATCCCCCGAGTAAAAACGTTGCTCATATTGAGCAGGGTCTAAAAGGGCAGAATTGGCTGCGACATCTGCAGCCTCGTTGCCTGAGAGTCCCATATGTCCAGGTACCCATAGCAGTGTTACCCTGACACCAGCTTCAAGAAGCGTAAACACTGCATCCTGGATCTTCTGTACAAGAGGATGGTAGTTATACAGTTTTTTCAATGATAAAAGGGCACTCAAAGAATCGGAACAAACAACACTGTTCCCCAGTCCGTGGTCAGAAATAAATAAAATCGCCCGATAAATAGCATAAAGCTCCGCCATAAAAACAGATGTCTCAACAATAAGACCAAATTTAAAACTGGCTCCATTAAAAACAAAGGCACATCCTACTCCCGTGTCAGATTTTGACCCGTCGATATATATAAAATTCCAGCCAATAAAAGAAGAGAAAATCTAGCTAAAATGCCGATGAATAATAGGGTGCTGCGGTCGAAGACTTAGGACAGGACATAAGCCCAAGATGAACGGGGGCCTCTGCTAAGAGCCAAGGGGGAGAAGTAGTTTCCCCAGCTAAGATAAAAGAAGGTAATTGCAAGTCCAACGTACGTAACAGTTCCCGAAAACGAAAGCCAGCAGGCTTAGGAGTAAAAGACCGAGCAGCATAAAATGGTGCGAGAGACACATTAAAAAACGGCACATTCGTGGGATGACGAGGTAGCGCAGCTAGTTTACAACCATAAGCAGAAAGTAAAAGATTCCTACGATAAAACAACGGAGATTCTCCAGACTCTGCACTTAAACTTAACACAGGACTGGTTGGGAATGCTCCAATGGCGACACGGATACCTCGGTGATGAATGGGGTTAAGGTGACGAAGAACGGAAGGTCGCGCAGAGCCGTAAACAACACAGCCATAATCCAGCTTGGACCGGATGAGAGAGCGGTAATAACGCAAAAGAACAGTCCGGTCAGCTCCCCAGGATGTGTCACTTAAAACACGTAAAAGACAAAGAGAACGTTCACACTCGCCTCTGAGTCAAAGATTACGCCAAGGAATCTAAAATCGTCTGCGAAAGCAAGAGCGTCTGGGCCAAGATGGAGAGATGGTGAAGGACGCACCTTATGCGGCCAGAAATTCATACAGACGGTCTTCTCTGCGGAGAATCGGAACCCTTGGTTTAAACTCCAAGCGTAAAGGCGGTTGAGACAGCATTGGAGGCGGCGTTCCAAAAGACACGTTCTCCGAGAGGAAAGATGGCAATATCGTTCACGAACGACGATAGGATTCCTGGCGGTAAACACTCAGCAATGGAATTAATGGTGATGGCAAACAGTGTGCAACTAAAGGACCGAGCCCTGAGGTACACCGTTCTCTTGAGTAAAACGAGAAGATAAAACTGAACCCACGCGAACATTAAAACCCCGGTCTTTCATAAACTCCCGAATAAAAACAGACATACGACCACGTATATGCCAATCATGAAGCGTTCAAAGGATACCGCCTCTCCAGCAAGTATCATAGGCTTTCTCTAAATCAAAAAAATACGGCGACCGTTCGGCACTTGTGGGCGGAAAGAGACACAAGATGGTCGACTGAGGAACGATGATGCCGAAACCCGCATTGAACGTTCGTCAATAAATTCCTCAACTCTAACCACCACACAAGCCGCCCATTAATCATACGTACCATCACCTTGCACACGGAACTGGTGAGGGAAATCGGACGGTAACTGGAAGGAAGATGTGGGTCCTTTCCAGGCTCAGGTATAGGAATGACGGTGGCTAGTCGCCAAGCGCTAGGAAATATGCCATTACACCAAATAAAATTAAAAATATGTAACAAAAATGCCTTACATTTTGCTGCTAAATGCTATAACATGCGACATGTATTCCATCAGGCCCCGGTGCTCAATGGCGAAAGGTAGAATGTTCCAATTCCCTGAAGGTAAAAGGGAATTTATAGGACTCCTGATTTTCGGAGGCAAAGGAAAGCCCTCGCGATTTTACCTGCTCCTTAACAGTGAGAAAATCATGGGGATAATTAGCGGAGCTTGAAATACCAGCAAAAATTCGACCTAAAACATTGGCGATATCAACAGGATTGGTAAGCACACATTTTTGCGCTCTTAGACCGGGTATGGAGGAAAACGCAGGTTTGCCTGCAATGCGGCGAAGCTTATTCCAGACCACAGAGGTTGGTGTGGTGCGATTAAAAGAAGCGAAAACAATCCATGACACCCTCTTGCTATTCTTAATAATTCGACGGCATTTGGCGCGCAGTTGTTTGTAGCGAATCATGTTTTCTGAAGTAGAGTGGCGACGAAAAACACGCAAAGCACCTCGGCGTGCACGCAATGCGTCCCGGCATTCATCAGTCGACCATGGAACCAGAAAGCGTCTGGGGTTTGAGGATGACCGGGGAATAGCCTGATCGGCGGCTTTAAGGTTAACAGTTTCGAGGTACTCGATCATAGCGTCGATAGATGGAAAATCACACCCTGGAAATATGGTTAAAGAACGGAAGAGAGGCCAATTTGCCGTTTCAATAAGCCACCTCGCTGCGTGCAGAGAATGTGCGTGTGAAGACAGTATATGTATCTGACACGGAAAGTGGTCACTGGAGTATATATCAGAGATGACGTTTCAGGTAAACTGTAAACCAAGTGAGGCAGAACAGAAAGATAAGTCCAAGTGTGAAAAGCTATGTGTACTGTCAGAAAGAAATGTAGGTTGACCAGTGTTGAGCAGAATAAGATTGTGGCCGTGTAGAAAGTCTACTAACATACTACCCCTTGCACACGCCGTGGTAGAGCCCCATAGGGAATGGTGCGCATTAAAGTCCCCCAAAAGCAGGACAGGGGGCGATAGCTTTGATAGGAGATTATTCAGATCAACCTCTGCGACAGTAGCAGATGGAGGTAAGTAAATAGTACATATTGTAAAAGGAAGGCCAGAAAGGTAAACTGTGGCTGCTGCAGCCTGTAAAGGAGTCTATAAGCGCAAGGAAGAACTATATACGTCATCTCTAACCAGAACTAAAACTCTGCCATGCGCGGGAATGCCAACTTCGGGAGGAAGATCGTACCTCTGCGAAGAGTAACCGCGAAAAGTGAATGCATCCTATGGTCAAAGTTTTGTCTCCTAGAGACACACTAGCGGCGAGTTAGTCGATCGCAAAAGTAACTCTAAGTCAGCTCTTCGACTACGGAGTCCACGTACATTCCAAGAAAGGATAGCCATTGTTAAAATTTGGAATAAGACAAAATTAAATTAAAACACCACCTTACTTTTTCGTCCGTACAGGGCGAATCAACCACTTTTTAAACGCGTGGGACTTGGTGATTTTTCTGGAGCAGGCACATCCTGCTCCATCGCATCCTCAGAGGGAGGACTCTCCCGCTGAGAAGAATCAACCGACTCCAAAACCTGGAATCGGTTAGAAGTGGCGAGAGGCGGTGACGGCGACCGCCTAACGGGCTTGCTCCCAGACCCATCATGGGAGCTTGACCTCAGAGGGTGAGAAGGGCTCGATTTCTGCTTCTTATTAGTCGGAGTGGACGATTTCAGAAAGTCAGTGCGCGTGTAAGCATTCTTAAATTTAATAAATGGAGCACCAAAAACAATAGGTTTCGGCTTCACGGTGGAACGCTTAACAGAACCTGGCGCACTAGGGACCTGTGTAAAAACCAAGTCGCAGGTCTGCGTGCCGCAATCACGCTTCTGGATGGGATAAGAAGCCACAAAGCTGTATGTACCGATCTTAGGTATCACAGGTAGGCGAGATTGGAACCGCTTCCTGGCCTCAGTAAAGGTAAGCTTTTCCTTCACCTGGATCTCCTGTATACAGTGCTCTTCTTGATAGCGAGGACAATTGCGGGACGAAGCTGGATGGTCACCGCGGCAGTTCACGCAGACGGGAGCAGATGGACAGGCTCCCTCATGACTTTCAGTACCGCAGGTAGCACAGATGGAATGAGTACTCTTACACGACATGCGAGTGTGGCCGAAACGTTGGCATTGAAAACATCGCATGGGGCTGGGAATATATGGGCGCACCTCTATAACCTCATAACCAGCTTTAATTCTGTGCGGTAACTCGACTCGGTTAAATGTGCGGAAGAGAGTGCGGGTGGGCTGCAGTTCACCTTCCTTCCTCGCCTGTACACGGTAGACTGATATGACTCCTTGGTCTTCCAGACAATCCTGGATCTCCGAGTCAGATATGCCATCAAGAACATTGGTGGTAATAACTCCTCGCGACGAGTTGAAAGTTCCATATTACTCAACACGGATCGGGTATCCGTGGAGTATCGTCGCCTTGAGCAATGAGTTAATTTGTGACAGTGCTTGTGTCTCCACCAAAAGAGAACCATTACGAAGAAGTGTACAAGACTTTACAGGTCCAGAAATGCCATTAATTCCCTTCTGAATAATAAAAGGGTTCACTCGACTAAATGACTGACCCTCTTCAGTGCGACTAATAACTAAGTAACGAGAATAATAATGCTCTGTTACTTCTCTTACGTGCACTCTTTTACGTTTTATTTGAATAGGAAGGTTATTGTTAACCATAGCATATTTATCCTCCATCATTGCAACTGTCTCCAATGGCAGGCTGCTTCCTGGGCGCCACCCCAGCTCAGGTGACCTGTCCTGGCCTAGACAGTCACCTCAGGGTCAAACTTCCCGGGTCCAGACAGAGGTACCCAATTGCCTACAGGAAGTTCACAGGTCATGCAATAACCCCCCTCCTCAGGCCTGGCCTTTACCAGGGGATACGCTCCTGTCCTACATGATAACCCAGTGCTGGGAGTTACGCCGTAACCCAGTCACTTTTTACCATGTCAAACACGGGGGCACCCATCAAACAAAGAACAGGGAAGTAAGATGAATAAAAAATAAAATAGAAGCAAAATAAAAAGGAGTAAAAAACGCTTAGCGTGGACGTGCGGGAGCAGCTTGGGTGCCTCAGGGTCACTACGCCCTGTACCCAAAAAATTGGGTCCCTGAGGGGAGCGGTTTGGATTACACTTATAATTTTGCTATAATTCCATCACGTGCCACTAGATTTTCTTGCACTCTATCTGCTCACCTTGCTTCATGGTTGCTTCATGGTTCAGGAATGGAAATTCCTGAACCATGAAGGTGAGAATATTTATAGGTCTCTCTAGTCAATCCAGGTTCATATATTGACATATGCACACATTGTTATTGTGCATAATTTGTATTCCTCTTGTTCTGGGAAACTGGTGCAAAGGGATGGTATCAAAGTGTTCTCTAGAACACCAACATAGGCTGCACTCATTATTCATTCCAGTCTTGAACCAGTTCCTGTGAACACAATGTTGTTATGTAGGCCCAAGAGTATGTTGAAATTCTTCCACAATGCTCAGTGCAAAATGCATCCTGAGGTCCATGTCTTGTTCCAGGGTCTAGTTTAATAGTCAGATCAGAATACCTACTCATCAGTTCAGATTACCAGGTCCCAATATGCTTCAGAAAGGTCGATAATCCTATGTGCCCATTCTGAATTTCTTGCCTTGTGTGCTTCAGTTGGGAGTGGTTTGGCAGCTGGGCAATGAGATTTAATGCCACCTTTGTATATTCTTTGCTATATGATTTCGTATGTGCCACTGTTTTATCTAAAAAGACAGATCTATTATTACACGGCAGTTCCTTAAATCTCCCACTAAAGCTTTATTTTTTGCAGCTGTTGTTACCAGTTTCCAGTATTCCATAAGAAGAAAAATCAGGTATTTACAAAATAAACTGTGCAAAATGTGAAAAAATCTACATTGGAAAAACAAAGAGAAACATAGGCACATGGTTAAAGGAACATTCAGGAACATAAAGTACAAGCAAATAGAGAAATCAGCAGTAGCATATCATTTTTGGACACAAAATCACGACATAATAAATAAAGCAAAATTATTAAAATCAGTACAAGGACCTACGGAATTAGCAACCTGGGAGAAAATCTACACCTACAAATACAAATACAGCATAATGAACTTCGACATTGCCGGGGATGAAAACATAAACTACAAGTTTATCACACCGCCACCAGAGCAGAATATACATTCCCACAGCTCAACGAATGATCCGACAGTTGAACTTTAGCCTGACTGAAGATGGGAACTAAATGTTCTCGAAACTGGTTCCATACATTTATGAAAAGTAAGTGAAACTTTAAGAGTGTGTAGTTCAACTGAATCATACAATGATATCAATTAATAGTATATTTTGCTAATATTATTTCAGTAATTTATCTGTAATAATCAGTTTCACTTTCATGCAATAAAACCTGTTTTATATTTGTTTCAGCAACAAGTATATTTTAACCCATTTACAGTTTTAAATATCACATTAACAAAACACATAAAAGCATGCAAATGCACAGGGACTAACAATATACATGATTTATTCTTAATTAGCTAGTGATCAATTTAATACTCTTATGCGCCACTTACCATTGAATTACACAGAATGCATTTCACAGGCTTTTGCCCACATCATTAGCTGTGAGTTCACTGCCAAATTCATTGTTGGTTGCATGGACTTGGTGTAGCTCTCATGAACATTTGGATTAATTTGTCTTATGTTGGGATCTCAAAGTTTATAACCTTATCCTCATATTTTCTTTATAATTTTTTCCCCCCATATTCCCAGCTTCAAGGTCTATCTAAGAATTTCAATAATTTGACTTCCACTTCTATATCATGTTTATCTCTCCAAAAGAGATGTGCAACCACTGATTTATCTATCTGATTGGACCTGATGTTTCTTTAGTGTTCCTTTGCCTAATTCCCATGTTTCTTTTTGTTTGGTCAATATATGCTTTTTTGCATTCTGAACAGTTGCTTTTATATACCATTGGAGCTGGGAATATGGGAATGAATTTTATAAAAAAAAAAAAATGAAGATAAGGTTATAAACTACAAGATCCCAACAAAAGATAAATTAATCCAAATGTACATAAAATGTACATGAGAGCTACACCAAGTCCATTCAACCAAAACAATTCCTGCAGTCGACTCACAGCTGACGATCCGGGCAAAAGCCTATGAAACATGTTCTGTATAATTCAATGGTAAGTGGAGCATAAGAGTATTAAATTGACTCACTAGCTAATTATGAATAAATTAATTGCTTCACTGTATTAGCTCTGACAGAAAATTAATTTTAAATTTAATATACATGATGCTAGGCATGTGATGAACTCCTAAAAGGAATGTTATGAGAAAAAATGCCTGGAAAGAGTGGGTTTGGTGTAATGTTGCACAAGGAGGTAATATATTAAACATAAAAATTAATGGAAATTTGGAGGATGCAAACTCTAGATTCATGACAAATTTGAAAGCTTTTGGCTCTGCATTTGTCCACTTGACATCATGCTTGGTTGTAACAAATTTGTATAGTTAAAATAAACATTAATGAGAATTACAAATGTAGTGTGTTTCGCCTGTTTCATTTGCTGTTCAATACAATATACCATCATTAGTTGAGCTACATATAGATTTTTACTAGTTTTATGGCATTTAGGATATATTTTGAGAAAGTAACTAAATGTGGTCTTAAAAATCTTTGAAGCGAGCACTGGCTCTACTGGTTCTGTGAACTGGACATATTTAATTTTCATACTCTAAATACACACGTCTGAATGATATTGCCTTGCAAAAGATATGCATTTACTTTCTTAAAAGATAGCCATAGTCATATTTAGTTATAAGAGGGTATTTTATTCAACATACTGAACCTAGCTGGTATCAATGCATGGACCATGTACAGAGAGGACAGAGGAGAAAAGGCAAGTTACTGAAAATTTTTTCTTTCTTTCTTCCCACCCAGCAGAAGGACTCATTTCTCCATATACAGTGTTGAGGAAAGGACCTACTGCTGCAGTCACAGGGGGCACTGAAAAAGTTAGAGTATGGTAATCTTGCTCGGTTGGAGGATGCAAAGATCCTAAATAAAACAAAAAATCTGTATATGAAGTGCAAGAAGTGCATGCATGGTTTATGTCTAGGAAACGTTAAAAATATTTGAGCTATTTTGATAAACATGATGAGTGTGAGTCAATTTAAAACATTGAATTGATGTTATAAAGTTGAAGTTTCTGAAAAAATTCAGTGAATATCAAAGCAAAATGTTCTCTTTTCTTTGCATTTTGGCATTAAAATATTTAAGTAATTTATGTATTTTATTCACATGAACAGTAAAATCAATTACAATTAAAAAGGAGTTTGAATGTTGAGCTCAATGAAAGATATGTATTTAAAAATTGAAATAAACCTTAAAATAAATCAGTCTATAAACAATGTAATACAGTTTTTTTCACACTAACTCCATTCACTTACATTTTTATGTAGTGGGAAAAAAACTGTATTACATTGTTTATATATATACCACTCCATTGTCAACAGCTTCGTAAGTACATTTAATTAAATCAGTCTACTTTATATCTGAAGCAAATTCCCTTTAACATATTTATCACACTGATTATAAATAAAATATTGTAGCACTTATTAATATAGAGCTACATATTCTGAATTCTATATCCAAATATATGATGTAACAGAATTTATAATCAATGCCCTGAGGGTATTTTAATATTTATATGTATTACATTAATTGTATTGTTTTCAGTGAGGAACTAGAATGCTCCATTTAATTATATGAATAGCAGTGATATCTGCAGTAATTTCTGATATGTTACTTAAGTATAAATTATACAGATAAATTACAATTTTACACGTGAATCGGAAAATGAATGCCAAAGTAGAGCTTTTAGGTTTTACTTATTACATATGAGCACAAACCATAAAGAAATACCTGGGCAGTCTAGGTTACATAATGTGTTTTCAATGGAGCCAGTGGAGTGGCTGAAGTTCCAAGCCGCCACTGAATCATACACAATAGTAACCGACCAACCAGAAGAGAGCAATTCACATTTTTGAACCTGGGGATGCTTCTGAGCTACATGTATCCCTTGGTGTGCAGATTAAGCACATGGTGAGCCATGCTGAGGGATGATACATAAGGAAGTGAAATAGCACAGTTTTGCAATTATTATTCTTTTCAGTTAAGCACTCAGTTCATGCAGTCCAAAGCCATCCGACGCAGTAAGATTGTACACGCATTCATCATTTGATCATCAGCATATAGTAATAATTAGCGCATAATTAATACTATGCACATGTAATTCATAATTATCTCAAAATATGAGGTGAAATTCTCGTGTGATATTAGTGATAAGTGTGTGCGAGTTTTTGTAAATACCTACGAGAGAGTCGGACTGAAAATTAGTACTTATTGAGGTCTTGCTGCCACACACCACTCAGACAATAGAGTCATTGATTTCAGCCATGGAAGTTCACATCCTTCACAAGTAAATATAATTAACAAGTGGTCCAAGGATTAAGGGCATTCATTTCCTAAGTCGGACAATCGCCCGTTTGTAAAGAGTCCTGAGTCAATAAATACACCTGTCTAGTAACATTGTCATGAATTTATATATCAAGCTTACTTCCTGTGCTCCCCCCTGTTGTCTGGAGAAGACAATGAATACAGCGGAAACCCTGGGACAAAAGGTAACTGAAATGACTTTAAATTTGGCACCAACGCGTAGGATCCTTACTTCGAAACTCACAGAAAAAAGCTTTAAATGATTAAGGGGGGGAGAATTTCATACAGAGAGAGAGAGAGAGAGAGAGAGAGAGAGAGAGAGAGAGAGAGAGAGAAATGAAAACACACTGGTCAAAATGCCTGGGTTGTTCCTCTTAAGTATCAACATAATGCCACTCCTTCGAGCATAACCTTATTGCAGATTGCAGATTAAAAAAAAAGATATGACCAATTCAAATGAAATTGGAGTTAGGTAACAGCCTTGCTGATAGGAATCCACAACCATCCCTACAAACTAGCAATGGAACATGTGCAAAGTACACTATCAAAACATTGCATTATTGTCATGCTAAAATTGGGCTAAAATTTTTCAGTAATCCTGATTTAACAATAGGAAGTATAAATAATTATAAAAAATAAATATATTGGATGATTTCAATGTTAAAATAAATATAAATTGAGAAGCATTTTAACAAATTTCAAAACACAACTTTCAACATTTTACAGATGTTTTTATTGTTTTATTCAAAATTTCTCAATTAAAAATTACACAAAAAAGTACTGCTTGGGTTTTAGAGAGGCACTGATTTTTTTGAATCGTGGTTAATGCTCATCTTTACAACTGAGGCACCACAGGCGGTGGACAATGATGATATGCGAGATGAAATGATATACTGGAAAAGGATTTTTTAAGGAAACATTCCAGGCCTAAGTTTAGGGTACCTTCCCAGTATTTGCCATTTATGAGGACTCAGGAAAACTTGGAACAACCTCAGTCAGGGAGAATGGTCCTGGTGGGAATCGAACCCCAGACCCCCCCACTCACGTTTCTGTGCCTAAACAACCTTGGCCACCTGTGGCGGTTGAGGCATTGATGGGTGCAAAATTCATAGGAATTATTCATTTCCTTTATTGCAAAATATTATAAGAAAATTGCAAATTTTTACAAAACTCAACATCTTCAATTAACAGTAAGTCTTTTTGTTTTATTTAAAACCATATTTTTACAAAATAATTATTTCAGAGATCTGCAAAGTTAACTAAATGTTACATTTGAAATTATTTTAATTATTTTACTATTAAAAGTTAACATTATAATATAAATTTAATCAAATCAAATTTTCATCTAAGTGCACACATGAGCATAATTTTAAATAATAACAAAAAAAAGTATATCAAAACATAACATTACTGTGCAACTCACATTAAAGCATGTAATGTATTACACTATTATACATGCAATGCAAAACATGGATGCAACACTACATGCCAGAGATGAAGGAGCACTCCAAACAGTGGGTGGCAACAGCTGGAAGTGCACAAAAGAAAGCAAAAATTGTTCCATCTGCAGGAAAAGTCATGGCCACGATTTTCTGGATTTCTCATGGTGTAGCCCTTTAGACTACCTCCAGAAGGGCAGAACCATTACCAGGGAGTATTAAGCTTCACCACTGGACCAACTAAAGAATGCTATTCAGGCTAAATATTCACAGCTTGCAAAGATCACAATAATGCACCTTCACACACTTCTGGGATTGTTGCTGCAAAACTTCACGATCTTCATTCCAAATGCTTCCACATTAACCATATTCACTGGATTTAGCTCCCAGTGATTAATTTTTGTTCCCAAACATGAATTAATGACTGGGTTGACGAAGATTCACATAAAATGATGAGGTTGAAGCTGGGACAGATGCTTATTTTTCACATCTAGACAAATTTTATTTTACTGAGGTTATGAAAAAGTTGGAGGGTTGTTGGACTATATCTATGGAGATAAGGAAGGAACTAAAAAAGTAGGATCTCATATATATAATATAGGACTAAGAAATTAGGTTCTAATACATATAATCAGTGTTAAGTGTACAAGATCCCAAAAATATGTACTCTAGGAACAATGGAAAAAATATAAAAGCATAAACTTTTTGTGATGACAGAGTGAAATAAATATTCTATTCTAATATAAAAAAAAGTATTGATTTACAAGGTGGCTATATTGACTAATAAATTTTTTTTTCTTAAGTCTTGCGTTTTCTTGTTCAGGCTGAGAACATTCAGAACATCCCTCATACTTTATGGGTTTTGATAATTCTTTACACTCCAGACTACCTCACATCTAATTCACTACACATTTTTACCTATTTTTTTTAATACTCAGGACAAGTTATACAGTAACACAGCTACCTTCATGAATTTTAGAACTGATTTATCAAACCCTTCTTTTTTAGAATTTTTCCTTTATCTTTAAGGAAAAGAAAGAGCCTGGTGATCTATTGTGTAATAAATCACACACATGATTAAGGATATTGACAAATTTAAGTATAGAGTTACTGACATGGATGGCCTAGGTTGCTCAGGCACATATTTGTGAACAGAATGTTTTGGTTCAATTCCTGCCAGGATCTTCTTTTCTGACTGAGATTTTGTTCTCCAGTTTTTCCTCTATCTTGATTAATAGTAACTACTGGGCAGATATCAAACATAAATTTGAAATGCTTCCTTTCAAAATGAAAATAACAATGATAATTTGAAAACACCCCACTCACACATTCCTTTCACAATTTATAATTTCATCTAATGTACCATAAGTATACACTGTCAGTGATGCTTAAATAGTAAAAATAAACATCAAACAATATTAAAAAAATATGCAGTTTTCCTCCCTTATATGTAGAACTTTATATGCCTTAGGTGTAGTTAATAAATGTACAACTTCAAAGCAGTGAACATTTTTAACACTCTTTTCAACAGCAGAGAAGAGAGACAGATTGCAACAATGTTTTATGATGATGTGAAGTGCTTTGATCAGTTTTGTAACCTTATGAAATATAGTGCAGATGCCATATTTAATAATTTATCATACAGTAGAAAATGGTCCAAAGTTATAAGCTCTAATATATCTCTAGAATGCCATTCTGAATGGCTAAAATTGACAGAAAGGTTCTTTTGCATTCCAGGGCATAAGAGATGATGAAAGGCTTCTTAGTTACAGCAATGTGAATTTATGAAAGAAATACATTGCAAATAAATGCAGTAAGCATCTATTACTGTAAAGTATAATTTAAATATTATTTTATGAGTTCTATAAATATCTCATAGATTATCCAAAACTTCTTGAAGAAATCAAATAGATTATCCAAAGCTTCTTGAAGAAATCAAGTTATCTGATAAATATACTTCTGTAACTTCAGTTAATACTTGGTATAATTCCTTTGTGCCATAATTCAACATTTAATAAACATATTTTATCAAGCTCGTAAGTTAAGAAAATAATGTTTGGGACTTGATCCAAGATTGGAAACTGCAGCTGACTAACCTGATTGTGGTTTTCCCTGATTTTCCTCAGTCTATTTTCAGAAAGGGAAAATGTCAAGTAAATATTTCTTTGCCACAAATTTAACTTCCATTTCATCATTCAATTTCAATACATCTGTGTGTGTGTGTGTGTGCGTGCGTGCGTGCGCATATTTCCATGCTTGTGATGTCTTCAAGGCAGCACTGGTATTGGACTGACTACTGAAAGTTCCATGCACTAAATAAATATTATAATTGATGATACTTAACAATGGTGGCTGGGGTTGGTTGTGTATGTTTTAGTGAAGTAGTGAAAGGTGATAAAAATAATCAAATTAACACGAGGAGTGAAAATTCTATGATGGAAAAATTAGGCAGTACTTCTGATTTAAGTACAAATAAAGAACATGTAATCATATGCAGTATGCATAACAAAATTATAGGAGAAATCCTGCCACGTGGTGATGTTTCACCATGAGAAATGGGAATGGATCAAATGTTAAGCATCCCTTCATAAAAGAATTTAAATTCTAAACAAGGAACTTAACGAATCGAGAGCAAATAGACAGTTGTAATGCTTCATGCAGGTACAAATGATGTGAAGAAGGGGGTTATGGCAAAAGAAATAATGGGGGATACAATGGATTTAATTGCTAGTATTAAATGTAAAGCACAAAATTCTAAAATAGTGGTAAATAGCATTCTTAGCGAATATGATGTAACTATGAGAAAAATTGATAGGATAAATGAGTTAGATGTGAAGGGGCTGTTTAATGGTAGATGACAACTGTTATTTGGACAGATGGGATTTAGCATGGAATGGCATACATTTAAATTATAAGGGTGCATACAAATTTCAGAAATTGCTCTGTAAGGTCATGAATTTTTTCAAAGGGAAACGTGTAAATGATGTGGTGGATGAATCTTTTTTGTTTACAGACTTAAACAAAAGTATTGATGTGCATAAAATCATTGCAGTTAAAAATCAACTTATCAAAATTTGGGTAAAAGATTTATTTCAATTAGTTCACCTAAACATTCAATATATTAACAACAAAATATGGGCTCTTGACTGTTTTATAAATGAGTTATTCCTGCAGATCAGAATTATAACCGAGCATGGTCTAAAAGATAATCAAATAATGTTGTATAATATTGAAAATTATAATATAGTGGGCTCTTACTTCAGATCTACTTGCAACAGTGTTGGTGTAATTGTATTTGCTAGAAAGGAATTACGACAGTGACTTGAATTTAAACCAATACTGTATGGAAAATTTTTCAAAGTTTTAGGCATTAAAGTAGATACTTTTGAAGGAACCATTCTAATTTTTGGATATGCAGATCTCCAAAATCATAATTAAATGATTTTCTTATTTATTTACATAGATTGTTAAATGCTTATGTTACAAGTACAAAAGAAATTCTTGTAGGTGATTTAAATGTTGATTTAATGGATGAAAATATGTATAAAAACAGAAAAATCTATTAGATAGCTATAACTTAGTTGACATAATTTATGAACCAATGAGAATCACTTCTTTGTGAGCAAAAACTATGTCATATAGCAATTAATATGATAGATAAAATAGTAGATGCTGGGGTAATAAAATCTAGTATATCATTTGATTATGCACATTTTCTAGATTTAATTAGTACGCATAGAAAACTTAACAAGAGTGTTACTAAAACATTTACAGAACTAAAAGAAACTAATCTGATAAAATTAGCAAATGTAGTAGAAAATGAGGATTGAGAAGAAGTTTTTAATACTGATAAAATTGAAGATAAATAGAATGTATTCTATAAAAATTTAAAATCTACTATGATACTGCTTGTCCTGTAGTAACCAAAAGAACAACTGATAACTGCTCTAAAATAAATCTCCGAAACTATATCATCAAATTAAAAGAAAAGGAAAAGGATTACTATGAATTGTATAAATTTACTGGAATGGAATTTTATAAAACTTGATATAAACAACTTAGGAGAGAATATTTAGAACACTCAAAAGAACATACATGAACAGCATTATGCAGGGAATCCATTATTTTAAAACTGCATCTAAATCTTTATGGAAAATTGTAAATAAAAAAAGTATAGTGCAACTAAATCAGAAGACTTACAAATAAATATTGATGAGAAATTTGAAAAAGATCTAATTAAAATTGGTGAATACATAATGACAACCATTATCTGAATGTTATACCTCAATTATCAGAAAATAATCAAAATTATATTATGGATACTGTAAATACAACTATGTATGTAAAACCTACAAATATGGATGAAATTTTTAAGTAGTTTTTTGTATCAGGGATTATCACAGTGAAATATAGTATAATATGATAAATTATTATTACGAAATCACTCAAGAAGAATATTATACCAGACAACCCTACAACACCTAGAATTTTTGGCCTACCTAAAATACATAAACCTGGTAATAAAATGAAACTTATTGTAGCCACAAAAAATTCAACCACATACTATTTAGTCAATTGCCTTTTAAAAAATTTAACACCTTACCAAAATACAAAACCCAAAGTATAAAGAACTCATCAGAATTAATAAATAAAATCAGACATGTAAAACTAGAAAAAAGGGATTTGCTAATTTCTTATGATACGGTCTATTTGTTTTGTAGCATCCCCAAAGAAAATCTTATAAATATTGTACAGAAATGGCTAACTTCAATAAACCTACCTGGAAAAGTAATGGAACAATATCTGAACCTCACCAGAATTTGCATAAATCAAACCTACTTCACATTCAGAGGCAACTTATACACAAAAGAAGGGTCTAGCAATGGGAAACCCACTTTTGCCATTCTTGGCAAATATGTACACGAGTTTTTTGGAAATAAAATTAGTTGAGGCTTTCCCCCCCCCACACAAGCACGCACGCACACGCACACACACACACAAATGTTGGTACCATTATGTGGATGATGTCTTTGCAATAGTTAATAAAAAATGGAAAGAGGGTGCAATAAAACTACTCAGTCTACAAGACAGCACTCTTAAATTCACAATGGAATTAGAAAACAACAAGGTTCTTCCCTTCTTGGATATAAAAATTATAAAATTGACAATATACTGGAATTTGGCATTTTCAGAAAAGATACTCACACAGATAATTATATAAAAAATGACAGCCACAGTCCAAAACAACATAAACTAGCCATAATCAACAGCCTCACATTCAGATTAACAAACCTGCCAATAAGCAAGAGAAAATACAAATTGGAATACCAAAAAATCATAGATATGGCACAGGAAAATGGCTACACAATAGATCTTGTCAACAAGAAAATAGAGCAATTCAGAAAGAAAAAACAAATAAAGGACATCACCACACTAAAAGGCTACAAAGGAGATCATATATATAAAAAATTCACATTCTACCCATGGGCAAACCAAAAATTCCACAAGATTTTTAGAGTCAAACATCATTTTAGTCCCAGTAAATAAATTTAGTTTAAAAAAACACTTAACAAAAGACAAAAGACAAAATTCCACCAGGAAAGCAATCAGGCATTTACGATATTGGTCGCAAAGACTGTGACATGAAATACATAGGCAAAACAAAAAGAAATATTACCATACGTTTTAAGGAACACATGAGAAATGTAAAATATAAACACACAGAAAAATCAGCAGTGGCACACGATTTTTGGCAAAAAAAAAAAAAAAAACCATGAATTTCAAAAGGAACCAAAACTAAAAACCCATAGAATTAACAATATGGGAAAATATATTTATAAACAAAAATAAAGATTTTTTTGGTTAACTTTGATCTCCCAAACAACAGTTACCTCATCAATAAGTTTGTTAAAGCCACAGAGCGACATCTTAATACCACACTGGGAAGCGGCCAGTGGGACCAGCTTGAAAATGGAGGCAAATGCCTTAGAAACATGTCCAAGTAAGTGGAACAAAATTAGTGCAATTTGAGTGATTTTGTAGTAATTTATCATATTATGGATGAAATTATTAAAATAATAACTCATCTACCAAATAAAAATACATCTGATTGGGATGAAATTAGTCCTAGAATATTAAAATACTGTAAGAATGAATGAGCAAAATCGTTAGAAAATTTCATAAATTCCTGAACAGAAAAAGGAATATTTCCAAACTGTTTAAAAATAAATATATTAATATTAATAATTACAGGCCAATTACATCAACATCTGAGATTGGGAAAATTTATGAAAAAAATCTTTTAGCTAAGTTCCTAGATTTTTTAATAGAAGAAAGGTTCTCTGTAACTTTCAACATGGCTTTAGAAAAGGCTTCTCAACAATAACTGATGTTATTGGTTATGCTCATCAAGTTTTAGAGTTACTAATATAGAATAAAAAGGTTGATACCTTAATTTTGATTTAACAAATGCTTTTTATAGCGTGAGACATGATCTTTTGTTATATAAGTTAGTATCTTGTGGGATTACAGGATTTTCCCATGAAATATGTAAAGCTTATCTTATGCATAGAAATCAAATGACTGAAATTAATACTGAAAAATGATCTCTTGTCTAAAGCAAGGTCTCAATATGGATTAATAAAATAAGAGGTCCCACAGAGTTCCATCATTAACCCATTAATCTTTTTAATATATGTAAATGATATTGTTCAGCCTCATAATTCTATTATTACTTCTTATGCAGATGATACCACTGTAAATTCTTGGAGTGAATGTAATTAATGAATGGACACCATCTCTCTGAATTCAGAGCAGAGAATTCTAAAACATTTAAAACCAATAATCTTGTATGCAATATGGATTAAACAAAATTTATGAAATTTTATCTAGTTAAAAGCAATGCTCTAGAGGATTTATGTATGATTGAAAATAAAATCATGAGAGGTTAGACATATATAAATTTTTAGGGATATCTGATGAGATTTTTTAAACATGTGCTTGACTCTAAAGAGTTAAAAAATTATTTATTATGGTATAATTTATTCTCTTTTGCATTATGGTATTGAAGTCTGGGAAGCCTCAGCAAAAGTGCACATGGATAGATATTTATATTACAGAAAAAATGTATTACATTAATTTCTAAATAAGAATATAGACAGTCTTGTAAGAATGCATTTATAAAACCTGCAATGTTAAGTGTTTACTCTCTTTATATGTATAAGGCTATCTTATGTAATGAAGCAAAGAATTTTATAAAAAATAACAATATTCATAGCTATAATACCAGAAATAGTAAAGATAATCATAGGTTTAATGAACCAATAGAATGTAAGGGTATAAATATAATGGGTATCCTTTTGTACAATAAATTACCAGCAGAGACCTAACCTGTAGAAAAATCAATTTAGGTATCAGTTGAAGAAATACCTCATAAATAGATGATTATATTCACTGGATGAGTTGTAAGTCATATTTTGTACATAGTATTGTAACTTAACACTTGAAAAACTTGTATTACAAGTATATTGGCTGTAAATATATTATTATTATTATTATTATTATTATTATTATTATTTTAGGTACTTTCCAAGTATTAAGTATTTTCCTATATTTTAGGAAAATATAGGAAATCAGGTTACAAAACCAAATCAAAATTTATTGATTTGACATGGAATAACTAATATGTTCAGTTTAAGTTCACATTTGTCATTTTTTTTAGCATTAAACATCCTGCCAATGGATATTTTGAAATGATGCATGGAATGCATGAAATGATGTGCAAAGCTCAATGAACTCAAGGTTTATTGACATTTTTACCTGGCATTTACCACTTCAGGGTCAGGTGAAACTCTGAAAGAATTCTTACTCTGAAAACATGTCCTGACCAAGGACTGAATCTGTACCAGCAAGTTGACAATTATACTTGCTTATGTCTGAGCCTTGGTGGTGTATTTTCTGCCATCACTATTATTTTTAAATAGATACCTTATATAAAATATTATTTTTTTTACACATGGCTCAGGCTAAGGCTTGGAATCGAGATTCAGATAGAAAAAATTTGGGGTCACAACTGGAATCCAAACCATGAATCTTTGGCTTGCTGTGTTGATGCTCCTACCATAACCTGTCCGAATGTAACAAATCTCCCCTATGAGCCTATATCTTGAATTTTTTTTATCTGACTCTGATTTCAAACCTTAGCCTATCACACAGCTTGTGAGAAAAAAATGAACACATTCCATATAAACTAAGCCTAACAAAATGATTAACAATGAATTCTGGGTCACGAGTACTCAAAGGTTTCCAGTCTCTTCTTTGGATTAAATTTCTGCAGTGAGATAACTCTAAGAGGTCTTCAGGGGCACATAGACTCAGATGAGAGATATTCGCAGTTGTGGTTGGACATAGCAGGTAGCTCAAATGATAAGGTGATAAGCAGAAAATCTGTAGTTTGAGTCCCCAACCTCCAAATAATGGTTCCAAAAAAAGATACATTGAACATTCTTTAATTGATGGGCAATGCTCCTTTGAGATCTCTAAAAGATGATAGTATGATTGATAATTTGGCCGAATAAGTTAAGGAAACTTGTGGCCTAGTTTCCTGGTTATTCATCTTAAAAACTGAAGGAAACCCCCTGAAAAATACTCAATCAGGAAACTCATTCAAGAATTGAACCTAGGACTCCTATATGGTAAGTGCAAATGTTATTGCTAGAACATTATTTACTAAAAATACAGTAATGTTATTTGAGTTACAAGTTAGTAGTACATGGCTGCATACTGAGATAGGCCAATTGTCAAGGCCATAAAATGCATGTGCAGTTTTAGTTAGTTTGAAGGAGGCTTTATCAGTGAGTGGTTGTGCATTCCTGTGTTTCTCCGCGCTTTCAATTGTGTAAATTATGTGCTAATAGTTTTTTGTTTGTTATGTCAATATATATAGTCTTGAACAGGTTTTTAGATGCATACGTGAGAAAAGATTCCTGTAGGAAGTGGTAAGATAATTCACAAAGAATATTCTAGCTGGCCTGCTGTTTCAAGTATAGAAACTGTTCATCAACTTATTAAAATGCTATGAAAGATTGAATCTCAATAAGATATGTGTTCTCAACTGCCATGTTCTTAAGGAGGAAAAGTTTTCCTAAGCAGATGTCTCAATGTATTGCTGCTGAGGGTCAAAATCTCTTACAACATAGGTAGTGCTATATCATAATTTTTAAATACAGCATCATTTTGTATTTTCAGAAAAACACAAACACTAAAATACAAATACAAACTTTATGCATGGTGACTCTATCTCCCTGTTTCCGGTTGCGGTAATTGCACTTCCGAGTAAGTATGGGCTCAGGTGGCCCATAACTCAAATAACCTCACTGTAGATATATGTACTGATATTAACCTTACGAAAGAGGACCAATTTTAGTAATCATACACTAAAGCAAGTGGGCTTTAAATCGTAAAGTGCTATGCATGCTTGTCAAGTATGAGAGTTGTATGATTTTCTATAAACAGGGGTATGGATCGCCTATCATTCCTAATAGTCCTAACTACCTTTGTCTTATGTTACAGAAATTTAAATAAACAAAAATGTAGTAAGAATATATATAGCTTCAAGAAATATATGCAAATGCCTATTTGTATTGGAGCTGTAACATATTCCATGTTTAATATAGGTAACAGACAAACATTTGTTCATGCATATTTAAAGATTTTTCAGTTTCTGGACTTAATAAAATGCAACATACAGCAGAGTCATTTTTATCTACCTAGCAATTCTTTGATAAGATTGGCAATGTTCGGCACTGGCAGGAAAAAGGCAGAAATGTATGCCATTAGTGGTATATAACTTGCAGATAGAAAGAAAGATTCAGCAAAAACTTTGTGGTTCAAGAATGGATAAAAGATTGTTCAGGCTTAAACAATTATTGAAATGTATTTTGTCAACTATGACAAAAAGTGGTTTCTGTATTTTTTGCACATTTTAAGGCTTATTATTTATGTAGGAATAATGTTAATTTTCTATTCAGTTTTTAGGAATTATGATACAACTTGAAATGTACTTAATAGCCTCTGAGGAAGCACTGTATATTGATAATTCCTACTTTCTAGGTTAGATGCCAGAAAAATTTCAATGGGTGCAACTTATAAGCAGAAATGCACACAAAAACAAAATGCCTGTAAAAGGAAAACAATATCCCTTGGAAACTGTTTAGAAGCCAAGGCCAATTGGGCACAGGTTTTTTGTCAGGAGCTTTGAAATGTGTTTATTGAAACATGGTACCATGGAATAAATCACAAAATTACAAATTAAATTAAATGCATGGATGCAGCAGGCAAGGTGAACATATGCAACACAAATTGGTGAATGTCCTCGCAAAAGAATGATGGCTTGAAGGAGCTGAGGGAAATTAGCAAAGCACTCCTAGGATGTGTTAGCTTGCTACAGGATTACACATTTTGTCTCTTCACTTCATATGATATGGAAGGGACATTTTTTATTCAAAAGTTTATTTTTATGGACAATAGAAATAAGTGGACTATGAAAATATGAAAAATTATTGTGCCACAAAATTTTATATACTCAGTTACTGGGAACAACCAAGAAACTACAGTATTTATTGTAAAACTCAATACTTGGAATATTTCCTCTTCTAATCCTAGTGTTATTTTTTCTTTCTTGTTCTCATAAGATTTGATACTATGATTAGGTTTGCAAACTCTATATTTTTAATACATATAATTCTCAACAATTGTCATGTACATTCTTTTATTCTGTTTATTGACATGCTAGGAAAAATTACAAAATTACACCCCCCTTAAATTCTAGACCTGGCTAATTACTAGGCACGGCCCATTACAACTTCTATGTTTACAACATTGGCGGCACCATGGCCAAATGGTTAAGACTGTTTGCCTACCATCCTGGCAGCTTGGGCTCAATCCCAGTAGCCATAAGTGGGTTTTGTGGTGTCAAAGTGGCACCCGGGCAGTTTTTCTTTAGGTACTCTGGTTTTCCCTGCCACTCATTCCATTATTGCTCAATCATCATCTAACCCACCTCTTCACCTTCATCAATCAGTGTAATGTAGTCTGCCAATTTATTGGTGTGCAAGTTATAAAGAGACTATGCTACTGCCCTCTGCCACCAGTGTGTGGAACTCATATGCCCTGATTAGACAAGCAAATTGCCATTAGAACACAATATATTCACAACATAGTTTAATTGCAACAAGTATTACTTTTACTTCAAAAAATAATTCATTTCTAAATACACATTGTCACACTCTACCCTCTTATCATTCCCTACAACTTCCTAACTGAACATCTATATCCAGTTCATCAGTAGCCTCCTGCAGGAATATCCAGATACATGTGCTTAACTTTCACCTTATTATTGCATATTTATTATGGACATTAAAATACATAGAAAACTCTACCTAATATTAGCCTTAGCCCTCTTCAAATTACATCCATTTCAACTAATAATCAACATATAACTATTGAAATATAACTACATTACACATGTGTGCATGCAAACCACACACACCATTAAAAGCCACATGAAATTATTTTTAACTAATGAATCACTCATCAATAGATATTCCTCTGATTCAGAGGGAACATTCAATACATATGTGAAACACATTATATAAAAATTATTCTTCCACATCTTGTGATCTATTAGTTCTTTATTCTTTGCTTTATACAAACACTCCCCGAGGACTTAAATTGCAATTAATTTTTAACATCTTCTTAATTGCTAACATTTTCTTATACAAACAATCCCTGAGGACTTAGATTGCCACTCTATTTAACATTTTCTTAATTGCTAACATTTTCCTACTATGAACCTTTTCTTCTGAATCAATTCCCTTCTCCACTCATTGATACCCACACTCAAAGACACCGTCACAGGTGGCAGAGGTCATTAAGGCTATATGAGCGGGAGGTCTAGGGTTCAATTCCCCAAAGACCATTCTCCCTGACTGGGGTTTTTTCCCCGATTTTTCTCAGTCCTTATAAATGGCAAATGCTTGGGGGGGGGGGGGGTACCCTAAACTTAGGCCTGGAACATTTCCTTCCTTAAAAAATATCCTTTCCCAATATATCATTTCATTTCATGTATCATCAGTGTTCACTGCCTGTAGTGTCTCAGTAGTAAAAATGGGCATTAAACACTATTAAAAAGAACACTCAAAGACAATATGATTTGTGTCTTCCACTTTCCTGCAAACAGGACCGATGTTCTGATGAACATATTTTCTAAAACTCTTAATTCTCCATATACCTAAGCAAAACAATGCAACAACTTCCTATTTTTTGTAATTAAAAAAAAATATATATATATAATTTGTTTTCCTGAGAATCACTTTTATGCATTATAGAATATTAGGGAACATTTCTCTTTCACTCATACCCCATTAACTTACTTTTCCATATCTTCTGTACTAGCCCTAATAACCATTCAAAAATCTTTACACAAAACATCTTTATTTAATCAAACTTCCCCCAAACCAGTCTTCCTTCATAAATGCTTTTTAGTTTGTGCAATCCAGCGATTGGTTTCTAATAATTATCTTGAAATTTTAGGTGTTCATTTAGAATATTTTCTTTGGGTAGTTTTAATTTAAACCAATACTTTTATGTACTCACCAGTCCTGATATAACTTTCTCCCTTTCAAATAAAACTTCTATATCTGCTGCATTTATTAGACATTTAATATTTACAAAAAATTCTTAAAATGATTTTATCTATTTTCTCCCAACCTTCCTATAGCTATCCAAAACTTATGTAAATTGTGTGCCTATTTTTGTTGTTACTGTTTATATATATTATACCCTTATTCAACATTATTTTCTTAATGGTCTGCTACTTCTTGAAAAAGGGCATTGTCTCAAAATATAGAAGTTTAGTGTATTTTGTGATTGTGTGTATTTTTAAAAGTGTGGGAACAATTTGTTCACTGTTCATTTACACTTTTCTAATGAAGGTTATTTTATTTCTCTTTATATATATATATAGCCTTCTGCCTTTGAAGAACACAAGTTATTCAAAATGTAGCAAAATTTAGATTAGTATTAGTATTTAGCTTCTCTACTTGTTTATATATATATATATATCTTTATATATATATAAAACACCATTATCTTTATTTTACATACATTTATTTTCAGATCTCATTCTCTGCAATAACTTCAACCCCATTTAGTGTAAAATAAACACCACCAAACTATCAGTATATATTAAATTGTCTTATTAATAACTGGCATATGTTAATTCACTTTAGATAACCCCACCAAAATAGCATCTATATATAACTAAATTAAAAAGGATTGGATTTAATTTAAAAACCCTGCCACTACATTTTCTGTAGAACTTCAAGTACCCTCCTCCTCCTCCTCCTCACATTTAAAGCTAAAGAAATTTTCTCAATATGATTCTTGTAGAATATTGATAATTCTTTTTTACCAATTTTTATCAGAAAGCTTCCCATATTATTTCTATTATAAACCCATTCCAAATCCACAAACAGAGTAAAATCAACCCATTTCCTCATCAAATATTTATCTATCACTAATTAATGGTCAGCACACTATTCACCACAACTTTCTTTTCTAAAACCTGACTGGAATATGGACAAGAATTGATTTCTTTCTACCCATCCTTGAATCCTCTACGCTAACAAATCAACAAATCTTCCCTAATTCTATAAGGATGCAATCATCCTATAATTCCCAAAGTTCCTCAATATCTTTCCCTATATAAATTGGCTAAATAACAGCAATGCACCATGACTTGGGAATATCCTTGCAAGTTTTGGCCATATTCGTCATCTAGTCAAGATTTTGACATCTTCCAATTTTCCTCACACAATTTTGAAAAAAATTTTCAGGTAAACAAACTCCAACTGCTTTAACTTGCTAATTGGAACTAGTACAGTGAAGCCAACCATATAATTGAAATCATATTATGATTGAGTTGAACTAAGCACTCTTATTGCTGCACTTACTTGTCTATAAATGTAGAACCAGTTTCACGAACATTCATTCCCTTTGTAAGCTAGAAAATTTACTGCTGAATACTTTGTTGTGCTGTGAGAATGTGTATTCTGCTCTGGAGGAGGTGTGATGAACTTAAAGTTTATGTTTTTATCCTCAGAAGTGTGGAAGTTCATTAAACTGCCTTTGTATGTAGATTTTTTTCCAAGTTGTTTTATTCCTCCTAAAATTACTTTGTTTTAGTACCTCTTCATGAGATAATGGATCATCCACTTCCTCAATATGACAAATGTCCACTTCTGAATTATGTGTCCTTCCTCTATTTCAAATAAGGTCCTTAAAATATAAATATAAAGATAGCCCATTTTGTCCCTTAAGGGCAAAGGCCTCCTAACAAGTAGGTAAAGCTTGCTTTTTCCTAACTTGGTGAACTATTCCATGCCAGTTGTTAATATACTGTTTAATACACTGACTGATTTGTTCTTTGGCTACTCCATTTCTCACTCCACTAGTTGCTTCTCAAGAGATTTCCATTTTTCGCTTCCTCTTGCTACTCTTGACCTATCTGACTGGACCTGCATGTCCCTTGAAGAGGTCTGTCCATCTTCTTTTGGGTCTGCTGTGTCCTTTTTCCTACCTGGGGGTCCCACATGGAGATCTTATAGGTCCATCTATTGACCTGCATTCTTAAGATGTGACTGCCTCATTGCCATTCACTTCTGGCAGCTATTTGTGCAATGTTTGCTATTTGAGATAACCGATTTATTAATACTTTTGTCCTTCAAAGTTATTTCCAGGATCTTATTTTGGCATATTTGAATTTTGTTCTTTTGTTTTTCTGTTAGTGACCATGTCTGACACCCATATAGTAATACAGGGTATATACAGGTTTCGAGTGTCTGGAATCTGATTTTCTTAGTCTAACAATATAAACTTAAGGGCCTAAAATTCTTTCCAGGTTAATGAAGTTCTTTTTTGTGCTTCTTTTTCCATTATTGTGGAAGAAAATCTGTTGTCCTAGGTCCTTAAAATATACAATCTATTATTTGGCCTTAACTAAAACGTTTCCTTCCCACCTATAGGAAATCTTTTAATAGGCTCCTCTATCTTTGTATGTTCTTTGATATAGTTATTTTTTTAATTTCTAAGACCTTAACTATCTTTAAATGAGGCTTATTTTCTAATAGCTCTTTGTACACTTACTCAAAGATAAAATGGCTGCATTCTTGGATGGCAAAATATTAATAAGCCCCCTTGAATCAAGACCCTTACAGATGATGGGTTTCAGAGGGAGAATTAAAGTATATGTTTAAAAAGTCACTCCCTACAGCAAGATTACAGATATATTGCAGTTGTGGACAAGTGTTAGATGACTCAAATAGAATGTGATGTTAGAAACTATGCAAGTTCCAATCCGTATATATTTTTTTTTACACTTGAACCTCATATTTTTTAAGCTTTTTTCCATTCTCTTTGTTTTTATGAAAATATAATTTGTCCAAATTTATACATAATTTATCACTTTAAAATAAATTACATATAAATCATTACCATCTTTTTTTCAATGCTAACATGCTTCCACTAAATAAGAAAGAAAATTCATGTAAATGTTCATTTCATTATAATAAAATATGGGGTCAACAATTCTTCCTGCGAATGGTTTTGTGAAGGATCTTATCCTGAAGTTCTACTTTTTCTTTTCTCTCATTTCATTTTTCTCTGAGTTTACATTCCTCCACTTCAAATACACATTCATTTTCCAACCAAATTGTTCAATGGTAATAATATCTGATTTTCTTAGGAGCTCACTGTGTGTATATATATATATAACTGGCATGACTAGGAATAATTTAATAATATTTTTGCATACTAAATATGACTTTGGAAAGCCATTCATGCAAAATGAACTGTATTTTTTGGTCTACTCTGTGTAAACAATACCTCCTAGCTTTAATGTGCCTGCATATTATGAGTAAAGATCCACTCGATCTTAACCAACTGTGCAAGCAATAATACAAGATCTAAGCGTATTTGCCAATAAGTGAATGGTACAGATTATAATTGTACTGCACTTTCAATACTTCCAAATTATCCAACCATATTACAAAAATAAAAAATATAATAAGTCAATTACAAAGTATTCTGAGAGAATATTTGTCACTGTTTGCAAACAAAAATTACCTTCAAAATAGTGATTAGAGCTGTTAAATTACATTTATTACACTTTAATGTACATTATTATGTTCAATGCACATAAGTGTATTACATTAGATTTTTCTATATACTGCACTGTCTTTTAAAACTGGGTAGCCTTTAGGTGCCAATGAATCATACGCTCATTTGTGGCCTCAATTTTTTTTCGCTCGGCAATCAAAAAAATACATGGCTGATAGTGTGAGATATTAGACATAAAAATGAAATAAATAAAATGGAACAAATAAAAAAGTTAAAAAAAAGTTCAAATGGAAAAGTAATTTATGTATACTGTAATTAGCATATGTAACATACCTGTATTTTCAAAGAGTTTACAGTCTTGAGAGGCCTTTGAAAGTGATTCCTTGCCTTCATCTGCCACAACATACCGGTTAAATTTCTTTATAATTTTCTTCTGTGACTTAGATAGATTGAATTCCAATGCAGCACAACTATAACAAAGTATGAATTAAAAAAAAAGACAAAAATAACTGCAAAATGCAACAATGTGCACTTAACACCTTTAAACACACTTATTTAATTAAAATGTTACCATGAAATGTGTGATTGTCACATAAACGTAGATGTATTTCAGACTTCATAAAATCCCAAATGAAGGCCAAATTAAATAATTAGCAAATATAGCAATATCTTATACAACACACTTCATTCATTCCAAAGATGCTTGATGCTGCCAAAAATCATGCTAACTAAATGCTATTATCGGAAAAAAGATTTTATGGTGCAAAAATTATGGTTAGTAAGAGAAAAGAAAAGTTCTGAAAATTTGTACAAAAAGGTTTAAAAAAGGTGCCAATAAAAATACCTTTATTCACATCTATACCAATTACATTAACATTCTTTATTCAACACTGTAAGAAAATTTCCCAGAGGGGGTCACTGAATTCTTTCTGGGAGATAAGCTTTCATATTCTCTGCTAATAATACTTCACAACATAATATATAACACATTATGGTCAATCATCCATCTCTTAGAAACCAAATTGTAAATAACTTTCAAATATTTACAAGATTTCGCTTTTTTTCCCACCTTAAGAGTAGTTGCTACAGGCCGAAACAATACTTTTATTTCAGAACTTATCCATTTTCAAGTCCGTTCTTATTAACAATATTTAACTACCTGTAGCATTATGATTATTTTGACCATTTATACAGCAGGACAACAATGGTTATTGTGATTGATAGATGTTACATTGCTGAAACATGTGCATGAACTTGCAAATTAATTATTAAGCAGCAAAGTGAATTGGGGGGGGGGGCAATAATTTCATGCTGGAAAAGGGGGTCTTACATGCAAGAAGTTTGGGAACCACTGCTCTAAATTATTAAATAAGAATATTTAACTGTTATTTCATTTTATAGAATGGTTACCTTAAAGCATGTATTTTATTTGCTGTTGGCTGCGTTTACTAAACCACCACTATTGACAATTGTTACACTGCAATTGTCAATACCTCATAGTGTAGGAGTTAGGTAACAGCCTTGCTGATAGGAATCCACAACCATCCCTACAAACTAGCAATGGAACATGTGCAAAGTACACCTATCAAAACATTGCATTATTGTCATGCTAAAATTGGGCTAAAATTTTTCAGTAATCCTGATTTAACAATAGGAAGTATAAATAATTATAAAAAATAAATATATTGGATGATTTCAATGTTAAAATAAATATAAATTGAGAAGCATTTTAACAAATTTCAAAACACAACTTTCAACATTTTACAGATGTTTTTATTGTTTTATTCAAAATTTCTCAATTAAAAAATTACACAAAAAAGTACTGCTTGGGTTTTAGAGAGGCACTGATTTTTTTGAATTGTGGTTAATGCTCATCTTTACAATTGAGGCACCACCGGCGGTAGACAATGATGATATGTGAGATGAAATGATATACTGGAAAAGGATTTATTTAAGGAAACATTCCAGGCCTAAGTTTAGGGTACCTTCCCAGTATTTGCCATTTATGAGGACTCAGGAAAACTTGGAAAAACCTTAGTCAGGGAGAATGGTCCTGGTGGGAATCGAACACCAGACCCCCCCACTCACGTTTCTGTGCCTAAACAACCTTGGCCACCTGTGGCGGTTGAGGCATTGATGGGTGCAAAATTCATAGGAATTATTCATTTCCTTTATTGCAAAATATTATAAGAAAATTGCAAATTTTTACAAAACTCAACATCTTCAATTAACAGTAAGTCTTTTTGTTTTATTTAAAACCATATTTTTACAAAATAATTATTTCAGAGATCTGCAAAGTTAACTAAATATTACATTTGAAATTATTTTAATTATTTTACTATTAAAAGTTAACATTATAATATAAATTTAATCAAATCAAATTTTCATCTAAGTGCACACATGAGCATAATTTTAAATAATAACAAAAAAAGTATATCAAAACACAACATTACTGTGCAACTCACATTAAAGCATGTAATGTATTACACTATTATACATGCAATGCAAAAAAATATAATTTTGAGCATTTCCCTGATTATGAATCCCTAAACAGTTAATGTAAATATTGAAATACTTTTAACACTAAAGTAGTTTCTTGATAATAAAAGGTTTTCTTCTTTAGTATTACTGATATTTTCTTGTATGACTTCACTCATTTTGGAAATGAATTTCAAATCATAAGTATACCAGTCTCTACCACAAAGTTAAAACTTACTCAAGTTCTCCCAAAAGTTCATACTATTCTGAAGGCATTCGTTTTCAGCAAGGCCAAAACTCCTATCTTGAGGGTAGTAATTATGGTCACAGATATGAGCATTAAGTTGAAATTGTTTAAAAACATTTGAACTTTTTATGAAACCCATAAGCATGCAATCTCTCTGAATGGAGAAGTTCAATTATACAAAACTTGCTATATTTAGGCCCCTATTACAAGGCCAAATGTTTGTCATATTTTGTTTTTGCAAAAATTCCTTACAATTACAAAGTTGATAAAGATTCAGCATGAGTTCCTTTATCTTGTAAATGTGAGGGTTGTTTTAAAGTTCTCAGCCTGACTAAGAGATAATTTGGACAAATTACTATGATAGTTTGATAGCTCTTAAGTGCCATTCTTTAGGTGATGTTTCAGACATGTAAGTGTAGACACTTGTTTGTGACAATAACTACCGTAAACAAACTAGTGTTAACATTTTCTACAAAATGGATAAAAATAATAAACTCACATTTATCTACATTCTGTGAGTTTCCACTGAAATCAGCATTTGTAAGAAGTAGTATTATTTTTTTCCATATAGAGCTCTTCTGGTGGCATTATTTTATTGGGTATTTTTTTAGAAAATAGAGAAAATAATCACACATTAGATATTTGGCATTCACATGCAATACAAGTGTAGGAAAGTAACTATTGATAATCCATGCTTCAAGCAATAGTTATGACTAATCCCAGTCTTTGTTAGAAGAAGGAACTCACAAATAGTTCAAAAATGTAATTTTTCTAATTATTAAACCTGGTTTATTTCAATGCTACACTATAGACCAAAAACCATGAAATAAAACTGGGAATAAAACTGCTGAAACATCTTCACAGCCCATTGGAGTTATCCACTTGGGAAAAAATTTTCATATTAAAAAATAGAGAAAACCTAATGAATTTCGAGTTTCCTCCTATGGATGAGCTCAGCAACTTCCTACTTCAACCAACAGAGGCCACCACAGGAACATCTGTTTGTCCAGTCATAGTTTCGAGTAATGGTGGTTCAGTGAGCAACTGAAGATGGGTGAGATTCTCCGGAAATGCGTCTTACTTTTGTGTAAGTGAATGGAGTTTAGTATAAGTTGAGGTTTTATAATGTAATCCTTTTTTTGAGTATGAAGGTTTCTCCCAGGTTCCAAGAGATTCTTGGCAAATTTTAGTAATTTAGATTCTGTTATGAAATTGTGTTTATTTAGGTTTCTTTCTTTTGCCACAAATTGAAGCTGTTGATTTGTTTTTGTTTATGTTGAATGTTTCTGAAATTCTCTTTTGTTCTAGTTTCTAAGTTTCTTTTAGTTTAGCCTATATGTTTTTGATTTTTCTAAATCTGTTCATTTCCTTGTCCACTACTGTACTGCTAAAGCATTGTACAGTGAAGTATTGATTAGTCTATGGGTTAAGCAATCATCAACAGGTAACTTTAAGTATTTAACTCAAGGTAGCAACATCTATTGGAAATGATTATTAAACTGTGCCAAATTCCAGACCTGTACTGATCCTTCGATGCATACAGCAATATTTATTAAAGTCACAATTAATGGGAAACATAATATGAAAGAACATATGTGTATCCTGAATTGCAATGTGATCTCTCAGGTAAACTGAAAAGGTCCCAAATCATATCAATTGTACATACAAGTTACTTACCGAATAGTATACATTGGACAGCATGTCACGTCCATAATAGGTTTGTAGCAATAACACCCACTTCTACGCCAGCCACGATCAATTAAACTCTGATAATCTTGCACGCTCATTTTATGTGCCCACATGCCTACAAATGAATGACATACTAAGTTTGAAGCACTCATATTAAGAACATTCGGCAAAATTTACATCTAACTCTTATCTTGCTTATCTAGAGTGGGAAAGAGCCGAAAAAATTCTGATTAGTATCCCTAAGTTCACAATTACTAACAAAAATATGTATGGTATTTACCTTTATATACACTTGCAGACAAAAAAAAAATAAATAAATAAATGAAATAAAAATAAACGGACACTTTTACATTTGATTATATTTTGTTCTTAATTATTTTAAAATGAAATAATACCCTTTAAACAAAAGATAGTTTTATTAAGCACTTTAAATTACAATAGAAGAAAAACTTTTAACTCTGGTTAGAAAAGTTACGAAGAATGTAAATCAATGACAAGTTTGTTTTAACTGTGTGTATATTTTTCGGTGCTTGAAACATTAAAAGCACATTTTAATAATGGACCTGGCCCAAGCTCTGGCTTGAATAACTGTATTTATATGTCTTGGAATGCGCTTTTGATAAGGTTAGCTATGGCTTCTTGAGAAATATGCTCCCATTCTTCATGAAGTGCTTGCCTCAACTCCAGTAAAGTTTCTGGCAGTGACAATCTTGTCTGTCTTCAAGTGGATCCATAACAGGACTCCTACCTGGCCATGGTAAAACATGGATTCTCACTTCTTGGAGACAATCTCTGACTATGTGGGCAATATTCAGACATTCAATGGCATGTAATAAAAGAAAATGCTTGCCTGTAAAAGGGCCAAATGGTACAACTTGATTAGCCAAACATTCATTTATGTACCTATCAGCTGTTCCATTTTCTACCAAATTTAACTCAGTATGAGTATCCATATACATTCCTGCCCAAACCATCACTTTACCACCTCCAAATGGTAACTTTTTGGAAATGCAGCATTGTGCAAATTGTTCTCCCCTCCTTCTCCAAACTCTTTCACATCCATCAAGTGATTGCAGAATGAAACAGGACTCATCTATAAACAGAACATAGCTTTACTGTTCATTTCTCCAACCCCTATGACCATTTGCAAAATGCAAGGGTTCAACTTGATGCATTCCGAACAAACTGGGACCAGTTGCAGGTATACTTGATATCAGTTCACTTACTTTCAACCTTCCCCTATCCTTTTTGACCAAAATTGGGTGTCCATGCATGTTAACAGATTGCTGGGCTACAGTCATAACTGGCAAATTGCACTCTCTAAGAATTGTAAACACCATGTACCTGTGTTCATTTTGATTTGTAGCTCTTGAACAATCCAAACCTAGTCCTCTGGTATATTCTAGGGTCTCTCTAAACTGTTTTAAGGCATTGTGGACTGTGCTTCTAGCCATATTCATTACATTTACAATGTAACATATGCTGCACCCATCATCATTTAGGGCTACAGCTGTAGCCACATCTTCAAGTCAAATTTTTTAGGTGAAATGTGAGAACCCTACTTATATTTACAACATGTAAAAATAAAGAAATAATGATAATGAAGCACAAAATGATTAAGACAAATGTCCTGTATCTGAAACTTTATACACCTAATTGGAATATTCGGCTACAATTACTTGTTTATAAAACAAAAACATTCAACATAGCTTACATATCTTCATGACAAAAAATGCTTACCATAATATTTTATGACAAGCAAATATATTGCAATATACAAGCAAATATAAAAGTGTCCATTTTTTTTGTTATAAAGGTAAATATACATATACTCATGCCAAGAAAAATAAATTATCTTGTAAACTGTCATAAAATTATAAACTAGGGTGCTCTGGTTCTAGATAAGTAAAACAGACACATCAAATACAATACAACATATATTTTGAGCTGGTTATGTCCTTCTTCATTCAGAGAAGAACCATCTTTTTCTCTAACTAAAAAAGAGGCTAACCACTCCAGACATACCAAACCAATAAAACATCTATTTTGTCTATTTTGAGCTGGTTATATCCTTCTTCAGTTAGAGAAGAGCCATCTTCTCCTTCTCTAACATAAGAAGAGGCTAACCATTCCAAAATATATGTTTTACTGTGTTTAGTGTGTTTGTTTTATTTATCTAGAACCAGAACATTCTTTCATTATATATATATTATTACTCAAGGCTCTTTTAGTCACTACAGGCTTTTGACTTACTGCAGCCACTATTGTATCCTCTGCCTCCATCTTACAACATCACTGGTAGATATAAACAATGTAATACAGTTTTTTTCACACTAACTCCATTCACTTACACAAAAATCTGGACATATGTTTCGGGAGTGATCCCTCCCATCTTCAGCCTGTACATAAACTGTTGTTATACGTGGCAGTTGGGTCTCTTCTTGACAAGAACATCAAGATACCCAACCGCCACGTATAACAACAGTTTATCTACAGGCTGAAGATGGGAGGGATCACTCCCGAAACATATGTCCAGATTTTTGTGTAAGTGAATGGAGTTAGTGTGAAAAAAACTGTATTACATTATTTATATATATACCACTCCATTGTCAACAGCTTCGTAAGTACATTTAATTGAGATCACTGGTAGAGTTCAGTATTCCACAAGGGCATGTGACCAGCACAATGCATAACACTGGTCGCCATCCATTCCAGAGCATGCTAACTACACCTATTTTCTGGATCAAGCAAATGGTAACAAATTCAAGAATATTCCCTAACTAATATTTGTTTCGCAGTTAGTATTTAATAAAGTCACTAATTAGTTTAGGATTCTAACTAAATGTTCATGTGATTTGAATGTAATGTCACCTTCCAAGCCATTAAAAATATAAATAAATATATAAATAAATAAATAAATACATAAATAAATATAGATTGAGAATGAAGGAAGAAAATTCCAAGAAGCTTAGTGATTCTTGCTTGGAGGTAGAAGGTAAAGTGGTATTTACTATTTGCAATGTAACTTTAAGAGTTAATGTTAAACAGCATTATGATACAATTCACTAAATAATCTTTTCCTGCTCTGAGAGTAAATTAGAAAAATAAAAATGAAATTAAGAATAAACTGAAATGGTAGCAAACTGGAGAAATATACCAAATCTTTCACTTTAGGCTCCTTTGTTAAGGAAAGTATGATAAAAGCAGCTGAAAACATTTAAAAATTCTGGAAGCATTTTAAGTTTAATGTCAAGAAATAAAGCAATTTAAAGAATTAATTGTAATAGACAACTTGCATGAACAACTACAGATGCATTCTCAATATTTCAATGATTTTTGATCATACTTAACAAAAGTAATGGTTTTCATGATGTGACTACAAGTTGCATAGTTTCTTCGATTCTGCAATAATGGTTTGAAAGTAAATGAAGAGTTCAATTAAAAATGAATGTAGGAATCCACATGAAGATTTTTTTTATAATTAATTTCTCCAAGAATATATACTTGATGCTCTATGGAAAATTTCTATTAAAAAGAAAAAATCATGTCTCCAGAGATTCATAACTTTGATTGGTCAAACATTTGTCCCTGAATATTTATACTGGTATTTTTGAAACCACTATGTTTGTCCTATGATTAATTTGGTCCATATGGTTGTTCCCAGACAATTCACCCATTATTAAAATACTAGCTCCAAAAACTATAATTCATACAAAATAAATATTTATTCAGAAAAAATATAACTGTAAAGTAAGTTAACAGCAGTATTATGGCTGATGACAGGCAGAAAACTGTCATCACTGTTTTATATTCTTCATCTTTATATATGCCAGCTATTCTCTCTGTCCTTCTATGTGGTTTTCCTTCCATTTTTGGGGGAATCCACCAGCATCAAATTTGAGGAAATGCCTTTTGACTTCAGCTACTTTATTCTATAGTTTCTACAGGAGTTCAGTATGCCAAGGGAAAGATTTTTCCTATGAGGTGGTTCAGCCTATGATGCCAACCTTCCACTATATTGGTTATTCTTGGAAGACCTGCTAATGTTTGCTCTTAGGTGTTCCACAGATATTCTACCCAGTCCATGATGATGTCCTCTGATGTAGATCTTTTCTGCATACTCAAACTCAGAATTTAGAACCTATGAAGAAGTTTTGCAATTTTTTTATGAGGAAATCACTCAAATTTCACTAATTTTGTTCCACTTACTTGGACATGTTTTGAAGGCTCTTGCCTTTATCATCAACATGATTTTACTCACTCAAAGGTGATAAGGCTTCATGTCTATTATATTCCAGCCTATATGGAATAAATGCTATTGCAATTTAGGCATGCAACTGCCAGCAAATATCTAAATTGTCCTCATGCAAATATTTCTCCATTAGTCTTTCAGATTATAACTTACACTATAACCTATCCTAAGTGGAACAAATATCCACAATGTATGTTGTGGAAGAGATGCTACTGCACTCATTGCAGGTAACTCATAATATGATGCAATAAAAGGGGGCAATAACTGCTCTGATAAAGCGTGTCAAATTTCTTAATTAACATAGCCAATAATTCACAATTCACACAATTCATTAGTTTTATATTAATATCAGGACCAAAGGAAACCATTGACCTCTTGTCATTTGCATGGATTGTGTTAGTTGACACATTTGAAGAATAGTTAAAGTGCCATCGCAAATCCAATAATAATACCTAACCAGTCACTGTAAATGGTTGTGAGCAACAAAAGCTGTTAATTTGTTTTTGATATTGAATGTAATAACTATTCCTGACCATTAAATAAAATATAGTGAGCTTTTGTAACAGTGGTGTCAAATATTAATATTTAAAAAAGTTGAGTCAAAATTGTAACATATACATCACTATTTTGATCACCTTTTTATTAAAATCTTAGTGAAGAGTATGTTACAATTTCGACTCAACTTTTTTAAATGTTAATATTCCTGACCATCTTTGTCCACTTTAAGCTCATCTAGTAAATTCATAAGATATACCATTTTAGAATTCAGAGGCAGATATTGAAGCCTCTCACTTTGAATAGGATCTTTGTCCACTTTATGCTCATCTAGTAAATTCATAAGATATACCATTTTAGAATTCAGAGGCAGATATTGAAGCCTCTCACTTTGAATAGTTAGTCTTAAAGAAGTGGTCTTTGGAATTTTCAAATATATTTCACTGTGTGTTTCTTTTATATGTTCATTAATTACAGACCTAGTAGATAGTGAGCTATTTGTATTGATAGTTGAGCTATGAACTGACCAGGCCAAAGCCAAGCCAAAGCGAAGTTGTACTGTGCCTGCACAGCACAGCAATGAAGGACTGCAGTATGCTTGTGATTGATGGCATTTTGTTAAAATGACACTGGGACCCTGTCTGGTACTTAAAAATAAAGTGATGCAGGTTGCAAACTTCTAGTCTAACTTGGTCTCGGGCAAATCTTAAAGTGTACCAATTGTCAAAAAATGAATGAATAGTGTTTAACGCCCTTTTTGCTACAGAGGCACCACAGGCGATGGACACTGATGATACATGAGATGAAATGATATATTGGGAAAGGATTTATTTTTAAGGAAGAAACCATTCCAGGCTTAAGTTTAGGGTACATCCCTGGCATTTGCCATTTATGAGGACTGAGGAAAACCTGGAAAAAAAAACCTCTGTCGGGGAGGACGGTCCTGGCAGGATCGAACCCCAGACCTCCCTTATGGGTTCGCACCTTAATGACCTCGACCACCCGTGGTGGTCTCAATTGTCAAGAGATATAAATAGTTTTATGGAACAAACTGTTGCAGTAACAAACAAGCAAAAATGAATTGTTGCAAGATAGGCTGATGGCATCCTAATGATTACTGGCAAAGAATTTGCAGCAGCAGGAGGGGGGGGGGAAACGAATATCCAAAGAACCAAAATTCCAAACTTTCCAGTATTTATTGATAATCAGTACCTTTATGCTGAAAATGGGTGATATGCTCAAGAATTGTGTAAAACTGTGAACCTTATTTGATCCAGAGGGCTTTATGACTGCCAGTTTGTTCTTCAAGAGTTGGGCTGTGAATTTGAAGAGCTGCCATAACACACAGAATTACATGGGTTGCCTTGCCAAAGTGTACCAAAGAAGTTTCATTCACTTTTGGAAGAAAACTGCATAATTCCATTGATGCATGGCCACAGAGACTTAGGACCTGTGTGAAGGCCAAAGGTGGCCATTGTGAAAAATAATTAGTGGTCTGTGTTTATATTATATGTAAGTGACCAGTATTAAAAGGATATTAAATTATATTTAAAACTGTACAAATAGCTCAGGTTCAATGTTGTAACTTATATATGGTCAGACTAAGTATAGAACCCTTTTTTAGCATTATCTGGGTATTATCATATAGTGATTTAATTGCATTAACTATATTATGGGGAATGTTATAATAGTTTAATATTTACCAAAGTTTCTCTCTAATTTATTCTGTCATATGCTTTCTCATAATCTAAAAATATGATAAATGGGGATAGGTTAAATTTCCTTCTTTTTTCCATTGTTTTATAACATTTATATACTAACTGCCCTTCCTAAACCCACATTGTTCCTCACATGGGAATTCAGCTCTCAGTCCTAGCTTGGATTTTATTATCACTGCATAGATTTTGTAAGCTGAACTTAGCAGTGACATACCTTTATAATTATAGCAGTCTGCTGTATTTTCTTTCTTATGTATATTAATTATATTTGCCATCTTCTACTTTTCTGGTATTTTACCATTACTCCAGATATCATTTAGCAGGTGTAATAAATCCCCTTTTCCATTTAAAACTGGTTTATTTTATTACTTTGTTATTTATATTGTCTCCACCCAGAACCTTTTTATTTTTTGCTTTTATCAAGGCCTTTGTTAAATCTTGTCATATTAATTGCATTATATTCTTCTATTACATGTTTCCATCTCATATTACTTTTCCTTTTGTATTAATACACTTTTATGTTCTTCTCTCAATGTACAAAATACCTTGAAACTGAATCACTGAGCACCTGTTATATCATATTTTAATCTCTTAACAAATTGTTCCCCTCTTTCCTTATCAGTTTGTCTTGATAGTTTATGGATGACTACTGTTGCTCTGTTTTTTGTATGATATATAGTCTTCCTCTTTTTTGTCCATTAATCCTTTTAAGATGGAGCTCTTTTTTCTTAGTAATGGCTTCTTTCAATGTATTGTTCCATAATTTCAACCGCTTAGGTCTTCATCTGATTTGTACTCCTAATACCTCATTAGCTGTCTTAATTATAATTGATGATATTGTTGTCCAGTCTCAATTTATTTCACTTGTTCTACCTCTTTTTAACTTATCCATTCTGGTCATATATAAATTGCTTTTTCATATTAATAGCTGTATTTTAAATGGTAGTTTCTCAATTTTTTATTTCTTTTTATCTTTTTCTAATATTTCTTCAGTATTTTAATATCTGAAACAAATAAAAATGTTTTGTATCAGCTTTGGCTTCTCTGAATACTCTCGGATCTTGAAAGTATGTCCTTATTTTCCTATTTGCTATATTATCCATTATTGATCTTCTTCCTAGCTCACGCCAAGTAAACTTATTAATATCTTTATGTGGGAAAAAGTATTGGTATTTCTTAGGTCATTAAAGGTACAGAGTTCTATCAATTGTTGTCCTTTATCATTTTTTGTGTCTTCTCTGTGGGGTTCCACCACATATGTTTTTGCTGAGTTTCCCATTCTTGCATTTAGGTCTCCTAAAATTATCATAGTCATTTTTCCCAGTTTTATCTATGTTATCTTGTTATTCTTTACAGAACTGTTGTATTTCTTCTTTATTCCCATTTGAGGGAGGTTATAATATTACAGTGTAATCTACCAGTTCCTAATTTTAATGTTATTCTGTCACTAATTTAAGAGTATCCTAATATTCTTGTCTTTAAACTCTTATGTAATATTAACCCCCACTATTTGTATTGCTTTTTTGTCTTTTTCAACCCTTGAATATAAGAAAATATAGTTACCAATTTCCTCCAATCCTTTACCTTTTTTCTTTGTCTCTGATACAATTAAAATATCTTATATTTTTATTTTCCACTTCTTTGGTGATTTCTGACATTTTTTTAATTAATGGCTCTGACATTCCATGTAGCAATTATCATTTTTTTCCAACAGATTAGTCCTTTGTTAATCACAGTGTTGTCATTTGATATATCTCTCTGGCTATTTCTGATGGTGTTTTTGAGTTGTATAATTTTCATATGAGTGGCCTACTAACTCAACTGCACAACCCCAGACCTGGAAGACCAAATGGTTTGTAATCCAGGCTTTCTTCCTCTAGCCTTTGGCAAGCGAACATCTATCTACAAGGCAACAAATTCCTTTTATCTTTTGGGGTCTTTTAGATTCCCAAGGTAATAAAAATCTCACCTATCTGTTTTTACGCTTTCAAAATAAATTGTTAACAGACAGGTGAGACTACTTATACTGGTAGTCACTGAGTAGGCTATTTGCAATTTCAAAACATTGGGTAATGGGGTTGCAACATCAATGCCATACCTCTGATTCAACTCTCTTGCAAATTCTTTCAGAAGTGGAGCAGTGAAAAGGAATTCATGCCATGAGGCATTTCCAAATCATCTAATGCTTCTCCAATGGAGTTTTGTGTTTTCAAACACTGAAAAGAGGTGTCCTTATACTATAGATGAACTATGTAAAGTTTATAGGGACAAGTAAGAAATGTGCACATGACTGTTCTATGTAAAAGCCTTCTTTAGTGGAAATTTAGGTGCTGAGCTATAGCTTATATAAAGTGACATCAAATAGAACATAAGTGGTTGAGACATGGCTTTGCTTAAGATAAGACAACTGAAATTTGTTCCCAGATATCATGCACACCCCATCACCCATTAAATACAGGAGCTTCCAGAATATGTCCTTACTGCTCGCAAGGAGTTTTGCATCTCAGCAGCTGGACATGCAACAACCAGCAGTGCCTGTATTCCGACTTTGCTTCTTGAAACTGTACAAAATCTTACCTTATAGCAAATGATGGAAAGGTCATCCTCCTTCAGCTAAATAGTCACTGTACCAGGCATATACATTCTGATTAACATGAATTAGTTTGACCATTGTAAGGCTCCTGATTTCATTTCATTATTTTCCTTCAGTTCTTCCAATGTATGAGGACTTGTTTTGTGCACTTTATACTTCAAGGTACCCACAAACAAAAATCACAGACTGTTAGTTAAACTGCCATGGGTGGCCGAGATCATTAAAGCGCAGACTCGTGAGTGGGAGGTCTAGGGTTCGAATCCTGTCAGGACTGTCCTCTCTGAATGAGGCTTTTTCCAGGTTTTCCTCAGTCCTCATAACTGGCAGATGCCAGGGAAGTACCCTAAACTCAGGCCTAGAATGTTTCCCTCCTTAAAAAAAAATCCTTTCCCAATATATAATTTCATTTCATGTATCACTAGTGTTCACCACCTGTGATACCTCAGTAGTAAAAATGGGTGTTAAATACTATTAAAAAAAACAGACTGTTAGAGCTAATCAGCATTAATCACCCTATCTTCAAACTATTCTCTAATTTTATCCATGGTCTCCTCTGCTGTATGAACAGTAGTGAAATCTTGCAGAAACCAACCATGTGATTTCTCTTTTTCTCCCAAATGATTAAAAAATGTTAACTGGACATCAAACTCTGATTTTTGTATCATAAAGCAGAGTTTCTTACATAGAATTTGGATTTTCAGAGCACAATTGTCAGTGTTGTGTGGGACACAAGCTGCGGTTGATTAACCCCAGTCACTGATGAATGAAACCACGCACAATAACTCACATGTGCTATGAGATCACACTATTATAGACCATGGATATGTACACTTCCAAGGTTTGAGTTTTGAAAATTTTGTTGCTGTATGTGCAGAAGACATTGAAACCAACTTGTTCCCCTAATTTTGGTACTGATTTTGTTGGCAAACTTTCAAAATTTGAGCTAATTTTGTCTAATTTGTTTTCTGTTAAAACTGTAAGATTGTAAATTGCAATTCTGGAAGGAGGCAACTGCCCAGGGAGATTCCTAATAAATTCCTCACAACACAATTAGTTAATTCATATTTATAACAACATTTACAAACAAAATTCATTGCTTTAAAGTCTCTGCAAATGAATTAGACTGTGACCTGCTCGGAAGTTCAAGGACAGGTAAGCAGCCATGAGTGTGGAGATTAGATAGCCATGACCAAGACACAAAACCCCTGCTAGAGTCTAGTATATATTCTGGAAGTCCAGTAATTTTAAGTAAGAGCAAATTGCTCCAACAATTTTCAAATTCTGAGATCCTCTAATTTAGTCCTAAGTAGTTTCATTTATTTCTTCATTTCAACAAATAAAAGTGGAGAAAAAAATAGAGAGTTTACATGTTCTTATTAAAGTCCAAGTTGCAAGGGAAAAACGTTGAGGTATAAGACAGTTTTTGTTTAACAGGACAGTGGAAGAACTTACATGATAACATCTTACTGTAAATTATTTTTGAATTTTAGAAAAATAAGCATTAAACATATTTGGACTGCTTTTCTTTGTGCATAGCATAACCGAAATATAAGCTGTAGTTTTCAGTCAAGTGGTGCATATTATCTTAAAGAACATTCCAATCAAGTTGTTCCTTAAAGAGGAACTTTGGAACTCATGTCACAGCTTAACGTTATAAAGCTTGGAGTAAAGCAATTGTAACTCATTCAACTTTGAGAACATTTCAAAAAGGTCTTAAAAAACTGATTTAAGGAAATTTTATACTTTTCCTTCTGATTTCATTTGAAATTTTTACAATTTCTTGAATTGGATTTTATATTATCAAATATGTTGTTGTTGTTGTTGTTGTTATCATCATCATCATCATCATCATCATCATTCTTGCTTTCTTGCTGCTGGCATTATCTAATGTGAAACAAAAGATAATTAATGAGTGCACTCTATTATTTATAAAAATGAACTGGAAGGCTCATTTTTTTTGTAGGTGTTGAATGTTCCATAGCAACTAAGGCCTGGGAGGCAATGAATGGAATTCATTGAGTAATGATTGTGCAAAAATGTTGCTGCCAAATGTTTTAACTGACATTTGCCTTTTCAGGGTGAGGGAAAACTCATCCAGGCAAATTTTGCAAATTATAATGAACTTAATGAGGACAACAATATTTTCAATGCTTTACTCACTTTAAACCTCCAAGATTATATACAGCTTTGGTTAGCAGGTGCGCTAAACCAAGCTGTTTCAGAGATCTACTAACTTTTTCCCACAACTGCCATCTAGGGGACTCACCTCTTATGCTGTGGCAGGCATTACCTTCATTCACATGATTAAAATAGTCTTTTAACATTGTCAGATGATTTGCTTGATTGGAAATATTTAAACTCATCAGGAGATACATGTGCTCCTATCAATATTGCTTACCCTGCTTAAGTATTTACATTAACCAAAAATTATTTCACTAATCGAAATTCTTAAATGTGATTGGTCTTGGCATTTCCAGCTTACTTCTTACTAGAGAAGTGGGCAGATCAGTAGTAATATGAGAGCTATTCAATAAAGAATGATTATAATTTTTACAGGCATAATTTCTTGCTCTAATATTTAACTTAATATTTTGTTAGCTTAATGCATAATGTACATGTGGTACTACTTTCATTGTTGTCACTTTTGGTTACTAACTATGAGAGCTGTGCAAGTTGAGACATGTCAAGTTCTGCCTACAGCAAAATGGAGGTGACATGCGACAAACAAATTGCTGCTATGAAATTCTGTTTTCATCTCAACAAATCTTCAGCTGAGACCTATGCAATGTTACAGGAAGCCTGAGGAGAGTTTGATCTTCCCTATAGCTGAGTTTGAAGATGGTTTAAAATATTTAAAGATGGAAGGTAATTAATTTCAATGTAAGGTAGACCAGAACTCCAGTTTGTGCTCTAATGGAAAAAAACATTAAAACCACTGCTGTCATTGTGAGAGAGGATCTTGAATAACATCAAGAACACTTATACAAATTTTGAAAATTTTCCTGGGTGCCAACTACATGTTGGTAACTGAAAAATTGCACATGATACTTGTTTGTGCATGGTGGATTCCAAATGATTCCCAAACAAAAGGATGTTTGCAAGCAGTTCAAATGATGTTACAGGAAGATGCTGAGTTTCTTTCACTGGAAATATCTGCTGATGAAACTTGGCTATATCATTTCAATCCTGAGAACAAACAGCAAAACTCTGTGTGAAAATCATCATCACCAACACCAAAAACAGCAGAAAGGTTGCTTCTGCTGGTAAAGTTATTTTAAACTGATTTTTTGATATTTAAGGAATGGTTTACCAGATTGTCATACCTGCACACATAACTGTAACTGGACAGTACTACTGATGTCCTGAAAACTCTGCAAGGCCATATCACATGCAAAAGACCACATATCCTTGCAACAAGTTGGATGCTGCACATGATAATATATGGCCATACATTGCAAATGTTATTGCTGAATATCTCACAAAAAATAGCATGAAGTGCATTCCTCACTCTTCCTATAGTTTACATTTAATCCCATATTGCTTTTTCAAAATGAAGAAACATCTCTGTGGGAGGCATTTTCCATCATCAGAAGCAGTAGTGAAGGCTGCAGAGGCAATTCTTAAGATGACATGTCCAAAAATGATTTAAAACATATCTTTGAAGACTGGAAGAAATGCTAGGACAGGTGCATTACATACAATGGATACTACTATGAGATAGATTATCAAAACTATGAGGATGAATAAAATTAATAAAGAAAATGATTATCACTCTTTAATGAACAGCCCTCATAGATAAGACAATGCCATACTTAATTGTTATCCCCACAGAAGAAATTGAGTCTGGGAATTCTAATTGTACATTAAATGGCTAGAATGCACATAATAATAATAATAATAATAATAATAATAATAATAATAATAATAATAATAATAATAATAATAATAATAATAATAATAATAATAATAATAATAATAATAATAATATCATCATCAACAAATTTATTGCCTGTGAACTGTGTATTACAAGTATTAGACACAGTCAGAATCTAATCACAGTGCTAGAACAAGTGATGAATTTTATAAAATTAATAATATGTGGCACGAGTGCACACATACATACACATACATGGATAAGTAGTTTACATTTCACACAGACATACATTAAATTACAAACAGTTCATACATATATAATTATATTGAGCAACTTTATTTTATATTTATAATTCACTTGTACAAACATTTGTCAATAAGATATCTCTTTAAGAGTTGTTTGAAGGTATTACCTTGTGTAAGTTTAATATATGAGGGGAGTTTGTTAAACATAATAGTACCTATATTATATGGATTATCCTGCTTGATGTTTTGGCTTTATATTCTCTATGGTAATTTTTTATTCCTCTAGTGTTGTAAGAGGAATGGTCTTTATTAAGTGACATAAACACATTTTTTGATTTTATTAAAATAATAAATTTATACACATATAATGAAATCACAGTTAATATTTCACGTTTTTTAAAATTGTCTTTTACAAATTGGCAATTTGCTAGGTTAAAGATACTTCTGAAACATTTTTTCTGCACAAATATAATTCTATTTAAAGTTTAAGTTACTAGCTGCTCCCCATATTTCAATACCATATGCGATATGAGAATGAATTAAACCATAATATACCATTTTTAGAACATCACTTTCTAATTTATATAATTTTCTTAACAAATATATTTTAACACAGTTGTATACTGAGGATATCTACATGGTCATTATATATTAAATTTTTATCTATATTGATTCCAAGAAATTTAGTGCAACTTATTTGGTCGATTTTTGTGTTACCAATATGCATTTCTAAGTCATGCTCATTACTGTCATGAAGTTCAAATAGAATCAATTTTCAATTGAATGTACTTACGAAGCTGTTGACAATGGAGTGGTATACATATAAACAATGTAATACAGTTTTTTTCACACTAACTCCATTCACTTACATAAAATTTTGGACATATGTTTCGGGAGCGATCCCTCCCATCTTCAGCCTGTTGACAAACTGGCCAGTTTGTCAACAGGCTGAAGATGAGAGGGATCGCTCCCGAAACATATGTCCAAAATTTTATGTAAGTGAATGGAGTTAGTGTGAAAAAAACTGTATTACATTGTTTATAAGAATCAGTTTTGTTTTTTCAACATTTATCTGTAGTTGTGCATTTTTAGGGTATTTGATATATGGCTTAAATAGGTTCAGGCCTTAATTTCCAATTGTTTAATAGTTTTTTTCTGCACATATTAAAGTAGTGTGATCAGCATATGATATTATACTATATTCACCAATAGATTTTACCTTATTTACATATGGCAAAAATAAAAGGGAACCTTGAGGAACACCATTTTTAACTACATCATATTTGGATTTTATAGTCCTAATAGAGTTTCCTTGTTTCAAATATACTTCTGTACACTGTGGTGGATGTTGCAAGTCTTATAGGACTTAATAAGATCACGTATTTTACCTCTCCATAATTCTGCAATTTGGACAGTAATAGGTTGTGAGACACTGAGTCAAAAGCCCTGGACAAATCCAAAAATATTCCTACAGTTTTATTCTTTACTTCTAGATTATTTATTATATTGTGTATAAGTTCAGACACAGCAGTATATATATGTCATATAAATTAAATGATAATCAGCATCAACTGTATATTCTACAATATGCAATTTAATACCATTTTATGTTATTAAAAATTGTACAAGTATTCATAGATGTCTATAAACATACAATATTTGCAACACAGTTTACTTAAGGATTTTATAATAATAATAATAATAATAATAATAATAATAATAATAATAATAATAATAATAATAATAAAAATTGCTTACTCACCATGAGAATAGCTCGTGTTAGGTGATTTGCAATATCCACAACGGGAGCCATCATTTTCAGAAAAATATTCAACAATTGTATGAAAGCTTCTTGTACTCATTGTTCACTATGTTTGGTATGCTACATCGATCTTTGCTCCTTTCAGCAAATAGGTTTCAAACTTAGTGCATTTGTAAGTAATAGCACTACTAACTGAAAGCTTCCAATGAACAAACAATGTCTGAAAATGTACGTGAAAAATAAATGTTAAAAAAATAAAAAATTACTTACAATTAAATGCTAAAAAAGTAATATGGCTGATTTTTTGTTTTAGAGATACACTTAGAAATACAATTATAAAATTTAGAACAAAAATAAAATACTCAAGGTAGAAAAATTCAAATAGAAATACAGCAATTTTAGGATCCGCCATTGACAAAAAACTATAGTTGGCAAACTTATAGAAAGAAAGAAATTAAACATTGGCATTTAATTCAGGAAAGTACAAAAGGCAAAAAATTTAAAGTCCCTAACACATGCATATTGTGCATTTATTAATTCAACTATGAAAAATAATTTGGTAATTCTTGGAGGAAAAAAATGTAACATCCTTAAATTATAAAATAAAGGAATAAGATAAATAGCAAAAATAAGAAACTTATTAGAACCTTGTAAAAAGTTTTAAAGAATTAAAACATTTTAACATTTCCATTAGTTACATACAATATGCCTGTATCAAATATTTTGCTTGAACGAAGTTAAGCTGAACATTGACCTACCACATACAATACTAGAAGCATATGTGTTGTTCTATAACCATCTGCCTGATGATACAAAGTATAAGAGAATTATTTTAGGTTAGAGGATATTAAAAATATCTAATTTATTTAGCTGTTTTCTCTTATGATGAACACAAGACTATTAGGGATGATATATTGTTTTGTATAGCCTTTAATGATCAATTAATGTGATTCTTATTGTAGCTATATATGGCTCTACCATTCTATATGCATCATATTACTCACTGCAATGGGCCTTGGAAACATATGTTTTGCTACAGAAAGTAACATACATTTGGAGTTATCAGGAAGGAAATTTTGAAATCGGAACTTAAAGTTTAAGCTACAATTGCCATTTCAAATAAAGCAAATGTTGGATTCCATATGATATTAAGGACACTTTTAAAAATCTTTATCTGTCTTATCCTAGCACTCTTAACCTTGTAATTTCTAAAATTTTGTATGTTTTCCCGATAAAATTAAAAAAATTGATCATTTCATAGTTTCCTCAGTTAAGCCTAATCTCTATAAGCAATAACCCTTGTAATTTTCAGAATTCCGCACTTTTCACAAATACTTCAAAAAAGACTAAACAATGTTAAATTTTCCCAGTCTCCAACAAATATACACAATAGTCTTTTTATTGTATGTTACTGTGTCATTTTATGGAATTCATTAAAGCAAGGTAGACAAAATCTGGGATTCCCTTCATAATGTTGGCAGAAATTTGTGACCTCCTTCACTTTCTTATTTGCCTGTTGACTTCTTAAGCTTTTAGTTTCTTCCCTGTCCCTATACATGGGTTTTTCTGAAGAATGTAACCGATATTTTGTTATTGGTCACATTGAAAATGATCTGGGATTAATAACTCCTGTTCCAAAAACAGTTTCAAAAATTAACTTTCTATATTATCTCAAACCTGCTTTTAGAATAGAATGATAAAAAGACATCTGGTAACTAATGCTGATTTCTTTCTTGGCTTTATTATAGCCCCAAAATATACTGTGCTTTTACTATTGGATTTCCCTGCCTTGTTTTCTTTCCAGAAATGACTAGATTAATTCCATCTAAAATGTTTGTTTTAATGGCACCATTTTGATATCCATATACTTCTCATTTACTCATCTTCTTCTTGAAAATTTCAGAAGCACATTTTGGATTCTGTCTTAGGCTTCCACAGTACACAATTTTCTTATTATGTAAGAATGTAGCAAATGGTAAACTTGAGTAAAATTATTAACTGAAGTGTGAATTGCAACTTGTACAGTGAAACAAATCATATTTATGGTTAAATAAATTGTACTTACACAGCTGTAGACAATGGAGTGGTAAATCCTATACTAATGTATTCAACATGTGCACACTAACTCCACCTACTTACATAAAACTGGGACATGTTTCGGCTGCACTCATTCTCATCCTCAGCCATTGACGAACTACTGTTACTCAAAATGGTGGCTGAATAGCAGGATGTTCCTATGGCAGTGTCTAGTAGGAATTTGCCGAGTTCATTCATAAGAAGAAAATCAAAATTTATTAAATTTTTCTTATTTTTTAAGATGATAATTTATTTCCAAGTGGATAGCCTCATTGGGTTGAGAAGATATTTCAGCAACTTAGCCTGTGGTTTAATTTCAATATTTTTGGTTCACAAGTGAGCTGCTACCGCTGATTTATCAACTGCTTAAATCAAATCTTCCTAAAGTGTTCTTTTCTCTGAATATCCAAATTTCTATTTGTTTTTCCAATGTATCTGATCACAATCTGCACATTTGATTTCATAAATTCCTGATTTCTTTTCAATTGGTATGGTGTCTTTTACTGTGCAACCTAATAAATTCCTAACATTATTCCATGTTCTTTGAATATCTTCCCAAATTTGCTGTGGAAGTTGGATGTTATGTGAAAAATTGAATTTGTATCTTTCCTTCTTATTCTTCAGTGTGGAAAGCTTTATCAATTTTTGTCTTTTAAATATATAGATAATTTTTATTACTGTGTCTCTGTTGAAGTCATTGGTTATTGCTGTCTTAATTATCTGTTGGTACCCCATTTTGTACTCTGTTTCTGTGAGTGGGATGTTAATTAATCTGTGTGCCAAGCTATGAAACACTGCATATTTATGTGGAATGAGGTTAAAACTATAATTTTTTATGTAATTTTCTGTGTGTGTTTCTTTTCTATGAATTTCAAAGTTCAGACTATCTCTATTTCTTATGATTTTTAAATATAGTTATGGGAGCCAACCATTTCTCTCTTCTTCTATGATAAACTGTATAGATTTATGTTGTAGATTAAGAAGTTTAAGAGTATCTATTGTAAGTGTTTTTGATATTATTGCAAATATGTCTTCCACATACTTATACAATGTCTTGAAATTTTAAAGGGAAGGCTTTGGTGATATGTATTTCAAAGGAACTCATGAATAATTCTACTAGAAATGGAGACAAGGATTTTCCCAAAACTAAGCCTGAAACTTGTTGGTAATATCTTGAGTTGAAACTGAAGAAATTTTGTTAAATGCAAATATTAGTAAGTTTCAGTAAGTCTTCTATTTCTCTTGTTAGTAAATTTAAGGATGTTAACATTTCATTCACATTTGCATAACATTTTCTGTTGGTTTGCTCAGGAAAAGGCTTTTATGTCAAACAACACCATTATATCTCCAAATGTAACTCTGCTATGTTTAAGTTTTTCACTGAATCAAATGAATTTTTGATGCTCAAGCTTTGAAATCTTTTAAAAGAGTTGAAAAACTCAACTTTTTTGCTACCTTGTAAGTGGTGAATTGATATTGTTGAGTGTCACAATCCCCCAGTTATTATTTGCAGATGATTTAGTTGTTGGATCGATCTCAACAATTAACAATTGGCTTAAAGCAATCCTTGCAGCAAATAGACAAATGCTGTAATGATTGGAACTTGAAGGTAAATCAGAAGACTCGAATAGTAGTATTCAAAAAAGGAGCAAAACTGAGTAAATACTGAGAGGTGGAGGAAAGGAGATAAAGAATATAAGGTAGTTAGGGATTGCATTTATCTAGGAGTTGAAATTGATGGGGGTGGCAAAAAAAAAAAAAAATTTAGCTTTGGCAAAAGGGAAAGGAGCAATGGCAGCAGTTAGAAGTTGCAAATATAAAATACCAGATATAAATGTTAAGTGGCTCGAAAAATTTATAGTGTCATGATGAAGGCAAAAATGTTGTATGGTATTGAAATATGGAGACTGGAAGAAGGATGGGAAATTGTGGATGTTGTGCATAGGAAGTTTTGTACAGAAATTTTAGGGCGTACCGAACACAAAAGCAAAGGAAGTTGCACAAATTGAAATGGGAAGAGTAGCAAGGAAAATTATGATTATGGAAAGAGCTCTCAAATATTGGTTCAGAATACTTAACTTAGATTAAATAAATTTGTTAAGGAAATGCTTAGAATTTCAGGATAAGAGTCTAAGGAGCAATAGGTGGAGTAATAGTCTTAGGATAATTCTGGAGAACAATGGAATGGGGGACATTTGGAGGAGTTGGGAGAACAATGAAAAGGGTTTTTGGAAAGTAGTAAGAAAGAGATTGGAAGACATTAAAATACAAAAAATGTTTAGCGAGATAGCGGACAAAAGATTTTTAGTATTTTATATACAGATGAAAAACAAATGGGAAAGAGAGAAGTATATTGATAAATCAAATAAAGAACAAAGAGAGGGCGTTGCATGGTTAAGAGCAGGTATGTGGAGATTAAAAGGAATAAGGAACGAATTTCCTCAGAATCGGTGCCCGATATGTGGGGGAAAGGAAGATATGGAACATAGTGTTTGAGTGCAAAGGAACGGGACTCTGGAGGTTAAAGTTTGTAAACGAGAAATGGTTTAAATTAAATAGAAAAACAGCCTTAATGAAAATCTTTAGCAAATATAGCAGGAATGTAGGGGAATTCCTGAGCAAAGTTTAAAATAAATGGAATTGGGTACTAAGAAGGGAATAAATAAATGATTTAAAGGATTGCAATTGATTAATCATATTAGGATGTAGATAAAGGTGATTATGGTTGGGAGTGGGTTATCATTTTATTAAATATGAAATGTAGCATTTAGTATGCATTTAAGAAATAAAGATATTATTAGTTTGTATAGGCTGTAGTTACCTATAATGGTATAGATAGAGTAATGAAAAATTTTTATTTAGGACCTTGGATTGGGTCGGAGCCTGGTACTCTGGAATTCCAGTAGACTTCTGTTGATGAACTGGAGACTGGGGACCGATGAAATCATGGGGTGGAAATATTGTATTGTTCAATTATATTAGAACTCGGATAAAGGTGATAGAATAAAACTAATTATTGTATTTATATTTTTTGTAATTATGAGGGGGTATACCCTAAAATGGCTTGGGCCAGATGGGTTGAGGCCCCTTGGTAGTTTGTATTTTTATTTTTTGTATTTGTTCTTGGCATATCAATAAATTTCAATTTCATTTCATAATGTTGATTATTGGTCTCATGCTGTTATTATTTTTATGTATTTTAGGAAGCGCATAAAGTCTGGGTAGTACTGGATTGCTCTGTGTGAGTTTCTGTTTTTCAGCAGTGGATAGTATTTTCACTTCATTAAGTGTAACCTAAACTTAGGTATTCATTTTTTACACTAAACTCCATTCACTTACACAAAAGTAAGACGCGTTTCAGGAGAATCTCTCCCATATTCAGTTGCTCACTGAAGCGCCATTATTTGAAACGATGGCTAGACAAACAGATGTTCACTGGTGGCCTCTGTTGGTTGAAGTAGGAAGTTGCTGAGTTCATCCATAGGAGGAAACTTGAAATTCAGTAGGTTTTCTCTATTTTTTAATATAAAAATGTTTCCCAAGTGGATAACTTCAATGGGTTGTGACGATGTTTCAGCAGTTTAATTTCCGGTTTTGTTTCATGGTTTTTGGTCCAAAAGTGAGCTGCTACTACTGATTTATCCACCTGTTTATCAAAAGTTTCACCTACCATCCAATTTACCACAAATTCAAGAAAATCTTCAAAGAACATGGGATAATGTTAGCCCCAAAGAACAGATACAACATCAAGAATTTATTAGGTTGCACAGTAAAAGATTCCATACCAACAGAACAGAAATCAGGAATTTACGAAATAAAATGTGCAAATTGTGAACAGAGCTACATAGGCAAAAGAAAAAGAAATTTGGAAATTCAGAAGAAAGAATATTCTATTTATATTCGGTTTAAACAGCAGATAAATCAGCAGTAGCAGCTCACTTTTGGACCTAAAACTGGGAATTAAACTGCTGAAACATCTTCACAGCCCATTGATGTTATCCATTTGGGAAACAATTTTCATATTAAAAAATAGAGAAAACCTAATGAATTTCAAGATTCCTCCTATGGATGAACTCAACAACTTCCTACTTCAACCAACAGAGGCCACCACAGGAACATCCGTTTGTCCAGCCATCGTTTCGAGTTCAGTGAGCAACTGAAGATGGGAGAGATTCTTTGGAAATGCATCTTAATTTTGTGTAATAAATGGAGTTTAGTGTAAAAAATGAATACCTAAGTTTAGGTTATATTGCCACTCCATTGTCAACAGCTTCATAAGTACAAATTCATTAAGTGTATTGGTTAAGATTTTAGTGCAACTATTGAGCAGATTCTTTTTAATGGATTTGTAGTCTTCCACTTTTAACATAATTTCCACTCTGTTTATGTAATCCTTTTGGTCTAAAATGGCTACTTTAATGCCTTTATCTGCTTTTGTGTATATAAATGGTTTCTCTTTTTAATTGTTTTTATGTAGTTCTGTAATTTTTTTAATTTCTTTCAGTTTTGGCTATGCCAATATCGGTATTCTTCTATTTTTTCCATGAAATCTGCACAATTTTTCAGGATTTGTTTAGGAAATTAATTTCTTTGTTCAAAAATGCGGTGTTCGAGAGATTAATTACATTATCTATTGTTTGTGTTCATGGGGCTGGTAAAGTTTTGATTTAGTGTTTACGTTAATTCTGGAGTTTCTGATTCTTGTTTTTCATTTGATACATTAAATTCTGACGTAAATGGTGCTGTAAGTTTTCCTATAAGTGGAATCCCAATGCTTTGGACAGTTTTAGATGTAAATTATAAATACCCAAATCGATTTCATTTAGTTTTTGCACTGTAAACTTCTTCTATTTCAATTACCTTTTTTTCTGCTGATTTCTGGTGTATACTATTGTCTATTTTTAACAGTTTTCCCTACAAATTTATGGGTGAATGTATTTTTTTTACCACAGTTTCAGGAAGTTAATGTTAGCCGCAAAGCATCTTTTTCTAATTTGTAATTTCAGATAGGTTTTAATGTCCCATTTTGTGTTACTGAAGTTCAAATTATCTGTGGTGGTGGTGATGATGATGATTATTATTATTGTTGTTGTTGTTGTTGTTTAAAGGGCGCAAAACAGCTAAGGCCATTAGTGCCCAAACACACTAAAAACTGTGCCAAGATTAAATAAATAAGTAATCTATACAAAATCAGTGTGGGAAACAAGTAACAGTAGCACCATGGGCAATAAAAATAGAAGCCCCATAACAAATAACAAGGGTAAAATTGTCAACAACAAACAAAAGACTGGTACTAAAACACAGCTATGATGATTATCATTTAAAGAGCACAAAACTGCTAAGATCATTACCATCCAAACGCACTAAAAATTGCATCAAAAATAAAATAAACAAATAATCTATACTAAAATTTATTGCAGAAAACAAGCAATATTAGCACTCTGGGCAATAAAAATAAAAACCCCATAACAAATAACAAGGATAAAATGGTCAACAATAAACAAAAGACTAGTAATAAAACACATCAGCAAGAGCTGAAAACACAAGTGTCTTAAAATAGTCTAAAAATGCAATCATGAATAAAATGACATAAAATCACACCTTGCTCCAAAAACCACAAACATGGATCAAATGGAGCACTCGCTCAACAGCAACCATATCATCTGCAAGTATTTCCTAAATAGAGGATGGCAAATTCAGGGACAGCCTAAAAGCCGCTAGATGATGGCGTTCAAGTAAAATGTGATGCACTGTAAAGGGGTGGTGACAATGAAGACATGTTGGAGCTGGTTCACCATTAAAAAGGTGACGGTGACTATATCGGCAATGCCCAATTTGTAAACGTGCTAAAATTACTTCTTGGTGACGAACTGCACGAGAAGAAGATACGCGATCAAAAGGGGCTGATTTACATTGTCGAAGTTTATCACCTTGGAGTACACTCCATTCCTAGCGCCAGCGCGAGAGAACGCCTAGACGTAAAGAATGGTTAAAATCCCCCAAGTGAAAACGTTGCTCATATTCAGCAGGATCTAAAAGGGCGGATTTAGCTGCGAAATCTGCGTAAGTCCTATATGTCCAGGTACCCATGGCAGTGTCACCCTGACGCCAGCGTCAACACTCCATTCTGGATCTTATGTAAAAGAGGGTGATAGTTGTACAGATTTTTCAAAGATAATAGGGCACTCAAAGAATCTGAACAAATAACATAGTCCCCCAGCCGTTATTCACAAACAAATAAAATCACCCAATAATTAGCATAAAGCTCGCCATAAAAACAGATGAATGGGGTTCAGGCGACGAAGAACGGAAGGTCGCGCAGAGCCACAAACTACACAGCCATAATCTAGTTTTGACCGGATTATAGAACGGTAGAAACGTAAAATAACTGTCCGGTGTGCTCCCCAGGATGTACCACTTAAAACACGTAAAAGACAAAGAGAACTTTAACACTTGCCTCTGTGTTGTCCTATATGCGATGACCAGCATAATTTCCGATCAAATATTAAGCCAAGGAACCTAACTTCGCCCGCGAAAGCAAGAGCGTCTGGGCCAAGGTGGAGAGGATATTCCTTACGGCTGACGGTAAGGAGAAACGGAACCCGTGGTTTGCACTACAAGCATAAAGACGGTCTAGACAGCACTGGAGGCAGCGTTCCAAAAGACAAGTTCTCCGAGAGGAAAGAAAGATGGCAAAATCGTCGACAAACAACGACGAATAGATTCCTGGCGGTAAACACCCAGTGATGGAATTGATAGCGATGGCAAACAGTGTGACACTAAGTACCGAGCCCTGATGTACTCCATTCTCTTGAATAAAACATATGATAACGCTGAACCCACGAGAACATTAAAAACCCGGTCTTTCATAAACTCCCGAATAAAAACAGACATACGACCACACATATGCATCAAGAAGCGTTCGAAGAAAACCGCTTCTCCCACAAGTATCATAGGCTTTCACCAGATCAAAGAATACGGCGATCGTTTGGCACTTCCGTACAAAACCGTCCATTATATGGGTGGAAAGAGACACAAGATGGTCGACTGAAGAGTGATGAAGACGAAAACCGCAATGGACGTTCGTCAATAGGCGCCTCGACTCTAACCACCACAGAAGCCGCCCGTTAATCATGTGTTCCATCACCTTGCAGATGCAACTGGTGAGGGAAATCGGACGGTAACTGCAGGGAAGGTGTGGGTCCTTTCCAGGTTTAGGTACAGGAATGACAGTGGCCACTCGCCAAGCGCTCGGAAATGTGTCATCACACCAAATGTGATGGAGTAAAAAAGCCTTGCCTTTAGCTGGTAAATGCGGTAACATTGCTACATGAATGCCTTAGGGCTCCCGGTTAGCAATGCCGAGAGGTAGAAAGAGCATGCTACAATTCTCTGGCGGTAAAAGGAACATTATAGCACTCCTGGTTGTAGGAGACAAAGCGGAAACTTCTCGACTCAACCTGATCCTTTAGTGTGCGAAATGAAAGGGGTTAATTAGCGGAACTCGAAACATTAGCGAAAGTGCGCCCTAACAATTGGAGTAGCAAGTACACGATGTTGTACTCAAAGACCGGGTATAGGCGTAAATCTAGTTTTGTCTGCAACGCGGCATAGCTTTTCCCAAACTACAGATGAAAGCGTTGTGCGGTTAAAAGATGGGGCGAAAGCAATCCAAGACTCCTTTATGCTATTCTTAATCGCTCGACAACATTTAGCGCGCAGTTGTTTATAACGAATCATGTTCTCCAACGTAGGGTGGCGACGAAATACTTGCAAAGCACCTCGGCGTACACGTAAAGCATCTCGGTATTCGTCGGTCCACCATGGAACCGGAAAGCGTCTGTGGTGGGAAGACGACCAGGGAATAGCCGTATTGGCGGCTGTAATGATGACCGTTACGTGATGCTCGATCTTAACGTCAGTAGATGGAAAATCACACCCTGAAAAGATGGCTAAAGAACAGAACAGATTCCAATTCGCTTAGGCAGTAAGCCACTTCGGCGCGCATTGAGAATGTGCGTGTGAAGGATACGTACTTGACACAGAAGTGATCACTGGAGTACAAATCAGAGATGACGTTCCAGGTAAAATGTACAGCAAGCGAGGCGGAACAGAATTTTTCTGAGTAGTGTTTAACGCCCGTTTTTACTACTGAGGCACAACAGGCGGTGGCCACTAATGATATATGAGATGAAATGATAAATCCGGAAAGGATTTTTTTAAGGAAGGAAGCGTTCCAGGTCTAAGTTTTAGGTACCCTAAATTAGGGTACCTCCCCGGCATTTGCCAATTATGAGGACTGAGGAAAACCTGGAAAAAAACCGTTAGGGAGGACGGTTCTGGTGGGATTCGAACCCCAGACCTCCCGCTCACGAGTTCGCGCCTTAACGACCTCGGCCACCCTTAGCGGTGAACAGAAAGATAAGTCCAATGAGAAAAACTATGAGAACTGTCAGAAAGAAAAGTGAGTTGACCAGTGTTGAGCCGAGTAAGATGCTGGCGATCTAAAATGTCTGTTAACATACTACCCCTGGCACGCTCGCTGGTAGAATCCCATAGGGGATCATGGGGTGGTAACTGAGATAGAAGATTATCCAGATCAGCCACGGCAACAGTAGCAGATGGAGGTAGGTAAAGAGTGCAGACTGTAAAATTGAGGCCAGAAAAGTAAACTGTAGCTGCCGCAGCCTTTATAGGAGTCTGAAGGCTCAGTGAAGAGCTGTATACGTCATCTCTGGTGAGAATTAAAACGCCGCCACGCGCGGGATTGCCGTCTTCGGTAGAAAGATCAAATCTCACCGAAGAGTAACGGCGTAAAGTGAAAGAATTCTGTGGTCGAAGTTTAGTTTCTTTGGGACACACAAGCGGAAAGTCAGTAGAGAGTAATAACTCCAGTTCAGGTTTCGACTGCGGAGTCCACGCACATTCCTTGAAAGGATAGCCATTGTTAAAATGAAATAAAATAAATAAAAATAACACCTTACTTTTTAGTCGGTCCAGGATGAATCAACCGTCCTTTCTTCCATCGCGTGGGACTGGATGGTTTATCTGGAGTAGGCACATCCTGCTCCCTGACATCCTCAAAGGGAGGGCTCTCCCGCTGAGGGACATCCAACGATTCCAACACCTGGAATCGGTTGGATGTAGAAACAGGCGGTGATGGCGACCGCCTAGCGGACTTGCTCCCATCATGGGAGCTGGACCTCAGAGGAAGAGAAGGGCTCTTCTTCTTTTCCAACTCGAGTGGATGTTTTAAAGAAGTCAATCATTATGTAGCTGGTCTTGAACTTCATTTCAGGTGCATTAAAAACTACTGGTTTAGACTTCTCGGTAGAGCGCTTCGGAGAACTTGGTGCATTAGGGACCAGTGTGAAAACAAGGTCGCGCATCTGCGTACTGCTATCGCACTTCTTGACCGCTAAAGAAGCTGCTGCGCTGTAGGTACAGGTCTTAGGTACAATGGGTTGGTGAGATTGGTATCGCTTCCGGGCCTCAGTAAATTAAGCTTTTCCTTTACCCGGATTTCCTGAATACAGCGTTCCTCTCTAAAACGAAGACAGTCGCGAGATGCCGGATGATCTCCGCGCAGTTGACGCAGACTGGAGCGGATATACATGCTCCTTCATGGCTACCTTGACCGCAGGTTGCACAAATGGAAATGGCACTCTTACAAGAAATGCCTGTACGGCCAAAGCGCTGGCACTGAAAACAACGCAAAAGGCCTGGGATATACGGGCGCACTTCAATCACCTCGTAGCCCGCTTTAATTCTCTGCGGTAATTCTACCTTGTTAAATGTCAGGAAACTAGTACGGGTCGGCTATAATTCCCCTCTTTCCTTGCCTGCTCTCGATAAACAGAAGTGATCCCTTGGTCTTCCAGACAACTCTGGGTTTCCGGGTCAGATATACCGTCTAGTACATTGGTGGTAACAACTCCTCGACGAATTCAATGTACTATATTGCTCAACATGGATGGGATAGCCGAGGAGTAACGTCGCTTTGAGCAATGAGTTCGTTTGAGACCGCCCATCTATGGTATGAATGCCCCTCTGAATCACAAATGGGTTTACTCTGCAAAAGGACTTAACTACTTCTGTTTTACTTATAACTAAGTAACGAGATAGGACTTGTAGATAGCTTCTTTTATCTCCACTCGTTTACGTTTCACTTGAATGGGATTTATATCATGTAACATTGCGATTTTATCCTCCACCATTGCAACTGTCTACGATGATAGGCTGCTTCCTGGGGGCCACCCCGGGTTAGGTGACTTGTCCTGGCTTGAACAAGGAGGTTTGAGGTTTGACCCTGTCACCTCGGGGTCAAACCTCCCGGGGTCCAGACAGAGGTACCCAATTGCCTACAGTAAGTTTACAGCTCTTGCAATGGCTCCTCCCCAGGCCTGGCCTTTACCAGGGGATATGCTCCTGTTCAACATGATACCCCAGTGCTGGGAGTTACGCTATTACCTGGTCAATTTTTACCGTGTCAAACACAGGGGTATCCTTCAGACAAAGAACAGGGAAGTAGAACGAATAAAAATTAAAATGGAGGCAAAATTAAAAGGAGTCAAACATGCTATGCGTGGACCTGTGGGAGAAGCTTGGGTGCTTTGGGGTCGCCATGCCCCGTACCCAAAAGTGAGCCACTGAGGGAAAACTATATGTGGTGAATATGTGTTTGCATATGTATCCGCCATTGTTTCCTTTAACCGCGTGTGATCGATTTTTCTTCTATATTCTTGTTTGTCTTCTATAATTAAATAACTGTACTTACAAAGCTGTATACAATGTAGTAATATATCCCACACTAATGTATTCAACATGTTCACACTAGCTCCACTTACACAAAACTAGGACATGTTTCTGGAGCACTCACTCCCACTCTTAGCTGTTGACTGACATTTCAGGAATATTCATTTTAAGCAGGTTGATGAGTTAGTGGTAGCAGATCACTTTTGGACCAAAAATCTTGAAATTAAACCAGAGGTTAAGCTGCTGAAACAACTTCAGAACCCAATGGAGCTATCTTCTTGGGAAAAAATTTTCATCTTAAAAAATAAGAAAAACTTAATGAATTTTGATTTTATTCTTATGGATGAACTCGGCAAATTCCAATTAGAGTCATCAGACAGCCACAGGAGCATCCTGGCATCCAGCCACCATTTCGAGTAACAGTGGTTGGTCAACAGCTGAGGATGGGAGTGAGTGCTCCTGAAACATGTCCTAGTTTTATATAAGTGGAGTTAGTGTAAACATACTGAATACATTAGTGTAAGACATATTTATGGTATTTATTAGTTTTACACCATCATATATGTTTTTTGTTGATGATATATTTGCCATAGTTAACAAAAAATACATTAACAATGTCATAAAGCTTCTGCAAATACACGACAAAAACATATAGTCACAGGAAACAGAAGTAAATAATGTGCTACCTTCTTGGACATTAAATAATAAAACATCAAGGCAAGCTGGAATATGGAATCTACAGAAAAAACATGCATGCAGACAACCACATAAAAGCTAATGGATTTAACCCAAGAAAACACAAACATGCAGTAATCAACAGCTTAACACACAGATCTTTAACATACCCTTTAACAAGAAAGAATGCAAGCAAATAGAAAAAACAGCAATTAAAAATGGATTTAGCAAAGAACTGGTTTACCAAGATGCAAAAACTTATTAAAAAGTCACAACACTTTCAGCACAAAGATAGATAATTTATTAAACAAATTCAAATATCACACATAAATTATGCACAAATTTAAAAATATTCTAAAAGATTTTAATGTCAGGTTAGCACCAAAAAGAGCTTTAATGTTAAATTATCTCCTGAATGGCAAAATAATGAATATATTTCACCAGAGAAAAAAAGCAGATATTTACCAAGTAAACTGCAGAGAATAATAAAATAACTCCATATTGGGGTGGGGGAAAGAGAGAAACATAGGCACACAGTTCAATTAATTAACCAAGTCACCTTTTGGTTTAACTGACCTAGAGTTTGCTATGAACAATGTACTGAAATTTGTGGAGCAAATAGGGACACTAAATAAAATCAAATGGAGAAATCAGCAGTATCATATATTTTCTGGACAGAAAACCATGACATAACAGAAAAAACAAAATTATTATAGTCAACCCATAGACCCACAGAGCTAGCAATATGGCAAAAAATCTACACATATAATACAGAGACAGATTAATTAATTTTGACACTTCTGAGGATGAAAACATCAATTCATTACACCTCATCAGAGAGGAAATATACATCCCCCCAAAAATACTGTGAATGATCAAGCAATTGATAACTAGATAAATTTAACTTTTGAAGCTTTAGACAATGGAGCAGTAATATATTCTATACTATGTATTTAACGTGTTAACACCAACTCCAATTACTTACATATCACAAGGACATGTTTCATCAGCTGTAGTTACAGTCTGTGGTGCCTCAGTAGTGAAAATGGGCGTTAAACACTACTCAAAAAAAAAAAAAATCAGCTGTAGATCTACTACTCGAATTGGTGGCTGGATTTCAAGGTGCTTCCGTGGCATTTTCTGATGGTTCTAGTAGGAACTTGCTGGCTTCATCCGTGGGTAAAATATCAAAATTCATAAAGTTTTTCTTATTATTTAAGATTAAAATCTTTTTCCAAGTGGAAAGCTCCAGTGGGTTATGAAGTTCTTTCAGCAGTGCTTAGTTTCTGGTTAATTTCATGATTTTTGATCCAAAAGTGAGCTGCCACTGCTGATTTATCAACCTGCTTAAAAAAATATTTCTAAGTGTTCTTTTGACAGTCCTGGTGGTGTAGTGGTAACCATACTTGCCTCTACATCCAATATCATGGGTTCAATCCCAGCCAGGATCAATGGATTTTTTCAGTGATAAAAATTCTAAGTACGGCTTCCTTCCGAAGGGAAGTAAAGCTGTGGGTTCCATGTTGTAGATTTATGGCATGTAAAAGAACCTCAAGCCTGAAAGCAGAGGCCTCTGAGCAAAATTGATTAGCTCTTTCATGCCCTGAATTGAATGGAACACTGATTACCTGAGATGTTAAAGAGCAACTGTAAATAAACCAAATCAACATTAAAGTGATTTTTCTCTGTATTTCCATATTTTTCTTTGTTTTTTCAATGTGTATTTCCATATTTTTCTTTGTTTTTTCAATGTATCTTTAATCACAATCTGCACATTTGATTTCATAAATTTCTGATTTCTGTTCTGTTGGTATGGTGTCTTTTACTGTGCAACCTAATAAATATTTGATATTATATTTATTCCTTGGGCTTTACATTATGGCATGTTCTTTGAAGATCCTCTTAAATTTACATCTTTCCTTGATGTTCTTCAGTGTGGAAACCTCTGTTATAGATTTTTGTCTTATAATTTTATTGATAATTTTTGTTACTGTGTCTGTTGCAATCATTAGTTATTGCTGTATCAATTATCTGTTGGTATTTCATTTTGTGCTCTGTTCCTGTGAGTGGGATATTAATTATTCTGTGCGCCAAGCTGTAAAATACTACATATTTATGTGAAATGGGGCTATAACTGTTTTTATGTAATTTTCTGTGTGTGTGTGTCTCTTTTCTATGGATTCCAAAGTTCAGTCTATCTCCATTTCTTATAATTTTTAAATCTAAGAATGGAAGCCAACCATTTTTATCTTATTCTGTGTTAAACTGTATAGACATATGTCGTAAATTAAGAAGTTTCATAGCATCTACTGAATGCTTTTTTTTATCATTACTACAAATGTATCATCGACATACCTATACTAAGTCTTGAAAATTAAAGGCAAGGCTTTGGTGATATGTATTTCTAAGGATCTCCTGAATAAATCTGCTAGAAATTAGAGGGGAGTTTCCCATTGCTAGGCCCAAAACTTGTTGATAATATTTTTGGTTGAAACTGAATAAATTTTGTTGTATGCAAATATTAGTTAAGTTTTAGTAAGTCTTCTATTTCTTCTCTTTGTAAATTTAAGGAGGTAAACCATTTCTTTAACATTTGAATAAGATATCTATTGGTATGCTTGGGAATAAGTCTTTTACATAAAATGACACTATTACATCTCCTGTTGCAATTCTGCTACTTTGAAGCTTTTCAATTAAATCAAATGAATTTTTGATGCTCAAGCTTTGAAATCTTTTAAATTAGTTGAAATTGTCAATAAATTTTTAGCAACTTGGTATGTGGATCAATTGATATTGTTAATTATTGGTCTCATGCTGTTATCATTTTTATGGATTTTAGGAAGTGCATCCACTCAGTAGTAGTAGTAGATTGCTCTGTGTGATTCTCTGTTTTTCATCAGTGGATAATTACTGCAAACAGATTATTTGTTTACCAAAAGAAAAATATAAGACTTGCTGAAATTTACTAATATTTGCATACAACAAAACTTCTTCAGTTTTAACCAAAAATATTAACAAGTTTTGAGCCTAGCAATTGGAAACCTCCTGTATCTGTTTCCATAGATTTATTCATGAGCTCATTTGAAATACATAACACCGAAGCCTTCCCTTCAATTTTCAAGACATGGTATAGGTATGTGGAGACATATTTGCAGTAATACCAAAAAAACATTCAATAGATGCTCTGAAATTTCTTAATTTACAACATTAATCTATGCAACTTAAATGTAAATTGGAACTTGCACAGTGAAGCTAATCATACAATGATATCAATTAATAAATCTATGCAGTTTAACACAGAAAAAGAGAAAAATGGTTGGCTTCCATTCCTAGATTTAAAAATTATAAGAAATGGAGATATACTGACTATGGAATCCATAGAAAAGAGAGACACATAGAAGATTACATAAAAAATAATAATTATAACCCCACTCCAAGTACAAGTGTAGGTTCATAAGTTTCTGGTCTTCCGAATAAGGATTATCGCCTTCACAAAGGCCGCATCTGGTGTCATACATTATCTGTTACGTAAATAATTGCAGCTGTAAACTTCCAATTCGCCGTGTTCATTTGTTCAGATATAATTGCATAAACAAGGCTATGTGTATAAGATTGTGACATGTTCAAAATGGAGTATCAAGCTGGCATTGTTCTTCACAAAAGAACTTACTCCAAATGAAATTAAACAGCGACTAGATGCTGTATATGGGGAAGCATCCCCTTCATATTCTACCATAAAAGAATGGGCAAAACTTTTTTGAAAGGGTCAAGAAAGCATTTAAGACAAAGAGCATGCAGGTTGGCTCTTGGAGGTGCTCACTTCTGAAAACATTGCTTTTGTGGAAGGAGAAATTATAGAAAACCAGCGGCTTAAAGTTACAAAATAGCAGCAAGGATGGGCCTTTTTAAAACAACAGTCCTTTGAATTATTCATGAACTTTTAAACATGGATAAGGCTAGTGCAAAATGGGTGCCTAGACTTCTTTCCTCAGTCCAAAAGCAGCAACAAGTCATCTCTTGTCAGGCATTTTTGAGCTCTACTGTGGCAACGAGAGAGAAGTTCTGCAAACCATTGTTACAGGAGATGGAACTAAGGTCCTCTACTATGATCCCTTGTCCAAAAGAGAATCAATGGAGTGGCATAAACCTGGCAAAGCTCTAAAGGCCAAGGTTACTCAGTCAACCAAGAAGTTCATAGCCAAATCTTTTGGGATTGTGAAGGAATACTCTTCATTGACTTCAAAGAGAGGAACACCACAGTAAATGGGAAGTACTATGCTGGCCTGCTGCACAGACTATGTGCTTCCATCAAATAGAAGTGGCGAGGAAAGCTAAGTGGTGGTATGCGCCTTCTTCATGACAACATGCCTGTGCAAACAGCTCTCATTGCAAAGGAAGCTGCGAAGAAATGTGGCTTCAAGGAGATCAACCATCCACCCTACAGCCCAGATCTAGCTCCCAGTGACTATTTCCTCTTCTCAAAACTCAAGACAAACCTTCAAGGAAGGAAATTTAAGTGTGATGAAAAAGTGATGAATGCTGTTTATGCCTATTTTGCAGACAAGACTTCTATTTTTGGTGGGATTGAAATGTTAATTCACAGATGTGAGAAGTATATTGCAATAAAGGGTAACGATATTGAAAAGTGAAATATAATTTTTGTCTTCATCATACCTAGAAAAAGGTTAGGCCGGAAACTTATTGACCTATCCTCATAAATATGAAGCGTTTTACAGATTGGCACACTGAATAATTAACATCCCACTCACAGAAACAGATTACAAAATGGAGTACCAATAGATAATTAATAAGCAATATCCAATGGTTTCAGAAACAAAAATTATCAATAAAATTAAGAAGACAAAAATCTATAAGAGAGGTTTTTACACACGTACCATCTAACTTACCACAACAAATTTGAGAGGATATTCAAAGAACATGCCGTAATGTAAGCCCCAAAGAACAAATATAATATAACAATTTAATTATGTTGGACAGTAAAGGACAACATACCAACAGAACAGAATTCAGAAATTTATGAAATCAAATGTGCAGATTGTGATCAGAGATACATTGGAAAAACAAAGAGAAATTTGGAAATTCAGAGAAAAGAACACTTTAGAAATATTCTTTTTAAGAAGGTTGATAAATCAGCAGTAGGAGGTAACATTTGGACCAAAAATCAAGAAATTAAACCAGAAGCTAACCTGCTGAAAGAACTTCACAATCCAATGGAGCTATCACTGGGAAAATATTTTCATATTAAAAAATAAGAAAAAATTAATTTTGATTTACATCCATGGATGAATTTTGTTAATGCTGTTAAACACCCATTTTTACTACTGAGGCACCACAGGTGGTGAACATTGATGATACATGAGATGAAATGATAAATTAGGAAAGGATTTCCCATGGATGAGCTTGGCTTGGCAAGTTCCTATCAAACCATCAAAGACTGCCACAGAAGCATCTTGAGATCCAGCCACCAATTTGAATAGTCCGTCAACAGCTAATGATGGAAGCTAGTGCTTCCAAAACATGTACTAGTGTTTAAGTAAGAAGAGTAGTGTGAACATGTTGAATACATTAGTGTAGTTGACGCTGATGACTTGAGATGTAAAAGAGCATCCATAAATAAACTATAAAATTAGCGTAGTTAATAATTATCTGAGGATGCAGATGATGGTCTGCAAAACATGTTCTGGATATAAACAAATGAAGCCACAAGAGTGTGCAGTTCAACACAGACATACTATCCTTTAATTATTGGGCAAAATTGTCTATATATAGAAATCAGTCCTTATATGATATATATTTGCTTGTGAATGACTGTTATTCTTTTCATTTGCTCTTGTGTATACTTTAATATTCAGAATATAACCTTCAGTAGTACAGAGTTTATAAACTTTGACACCAAATTTACTGCTTATATGAGTCTTTCACCTTCCAAATGGTACAGCTGCCAAAAATGTTACTTTGGGCATTGCAGCTCTTTTTGACTTCTGTACATCCCTGAGGTGCTTGGAGTATCACATGACCACTAGAGGTTGGAAATGTACATACATGTGAAAGAACAGGCCTTGCTTTTAATGAACATACTTTTGGCATTTAAGTAAAGAACAATAACTATATGTCATACACTATTTTGCACTCTTTTATACCACCATCTAACAGTACAGTTACAAGCATGAAAGCAACTGCCTGCTTGAATAACATGAACTTGTCATTTCTTGAATTAATGAGTATATATTCAGATTGCAATGGGCAGAAATTGCTCTCCATGGCACAGTAGGTAGTGTTTTTGGCACTGGCTTGTATTTAAAGTGAAATTCAAACAGGCTTTGATGCTATTCTTAATTGAAAAGCAAAAATTCGTATGTTCTCTCTAATTTCATTACCATCAACTTTTACTTTATTTTCTCACATTCAAAAGCCAGAGCAAATATGTATGACAGTTACAACAGAGTTAAATGCATTTACAATTTATTTTTGTGTACATGTTCTGAAGCGTTTAAAATAAACTTTTTTAGTATCATTATTACTGCCTACTGTTTGTAAAAAGCCTCCTTTACTACATCATTTATAATATATATACATATTTTCATTCATATTAACAATAATGAATAATTTATCATAAAAGATAAACAACAAGCTTATTAAAGATAGTTAAATACAGGGACAAAAGAGGACAGAAAAATGTATATAGATCAAAAGAACTTAGTATTAAAGGAAGTTAGAGGAACAAAGACCACAAAAAATGTATGTGCCATTAGAAATTGTGAGCTAGTTTTAAACATCAGCTGCAGCATGGAAAATTCTCAAGGGAATGAGAACAAAACAAATGCTCAGTTGATAACCCTCAATCAGTGGTTAGAACATTATGAGAATTTATTGAATGAAGAAAGATTTGGTTTTAAAGAAGATGATAGTGATTTCATTCATAGGCTGGGAATTGTCAAATAAACAAATAAATAAATAATAATAATAATAATAATAATAATAATAATAATAATAATAATAATAATAATAATAATAATAATAATAATAATAAAGCCATGAGGTACTTTCTGTCAATATGAAAGAATGCTAAGACAATTTGCTCAGGAAAATTCTTTTGAAAATGTTAAAATAGGAAGAGTTAAATTCACAATACTAGTGACAAAATCATATAGGATGATTTTATTTTGAGAAGAAACACCAAAAAAAAAAAAAAAAAAAAAATGAAATTAGGATATATCAGTTCAATACCCAAAAAAGGAGATAGAAAATGTTGTAAGAATTGTTGAAGAATTTGTGTATAATGGATCCCATAATGAAAAATTTAGCCAGAATAATAATACATTAATTAAATGTAAATTGGAATTAAAATTAAAATGTAAATTGGAACTTGCACAGTGAAGCCAATCATATAATTGATATCATTGCATGATTCAGTTGAGCTGCACACTCTTAATGCTTCACTACACATAATACATTGTTTGGAAGAAGAATAATATAATAATTCGAAGGAAAAAGGGGGCCTTGCAGTCAGAAAATTCTATACAGATCATATTTCTACACTATGACCCCTTTAATTATTATGACAAACTTTAACAGAATCTTTTATTAGAAAGGGCATAATAATAATTATAAGACCAGAATATTAAAGGAACACATGTCAAATTTAAGTTGGAAACAGTCTATACAGAGAATTCTATACCAGAATAGGTTTGTTGCAAATATGTTGTATGTCACTCTACTATTTTAAAATTTATATTGATGTATGTCTAAGAGAAGAGTCAAGAATATGCAATGTTAAGGGAGTTCTAATGAATCCACAATACTTCTTGTATCACTTATTTTTAATGAATGGCCAAACCATAATAACCTACGATATTAAAGATGCCTTGTACATGACAAAGAAATTGGATCAAGAGAATAAAAAATGGGGATTAAGAAATAATTTTAAGACAATTGAATATTTAACTTTGAAGATGGAAGATGGCAAAAAGCTTGAGATTGAGCAAAAAGAAATTAAAATGGCCAATACATTTAAACATTTGGGGTTCATTTTAGAAGCTGATGGAAGAAAAATGAAGGAAAAATAATTGGTATATTAAATGCAATCATTTGAAATAAGAATTTTTAAACAAATATTAATTGTAATTCACTGATTCAAATTGCTGTGATACATGAAGCAGAATTTTGGACATTATATGGACATTATGCAAATAAATTACTGGCTGTGGAATTACTGGCGAAGAGTAGCAAAAAAGAGTAGAGAACATTAAAAATCAAAGAATTACAGAAATTATGAAAACTGAAAAAAATATTATTGAAGTAATTGAAGAGAAAGCATTGAAATAGTTTGGATGCATGAAAAGCATGGGGAAAGAAAGTATTCCAAAGAGATATTGGAGTGGAATGCTGAAGTTAGGACAAGATAGGGACAACCAGAAGAACAATGAATTTTTTTTATGTGTGTGTGTTTAACGCCCGTTTTAACTACTGAGGCATCACAGGTGCTGGACACTGATGTACATGAGAAATGATGAATTAGTAAAGGAATATTTTTTAAAAGAATGAAGTGTTCCAGATCTAAGTTTAGGGTACCTCCCTGCCATTTGCCATTTATGAGGACTGAGGAAAACCTGGAAAAAACCTCAGTCAGGGAAGACAGTCTTGGTGGGAATCAAACCCTAAATCTCCGCTCATGAGTTCATACCTTAATGACCTCAGCCACCCATGACGGTTCAATGGATGGTGTCAGTAGTATGAATAGGAGGGAATTTCCAGAAGAAAATGCCAAAGACAGAATTTGTGGAGGAGTAACGTTACTTCAGATCGAAGGAAAATTACTGTACTGCAGAAAATCATAAAAATATATGTATCTGGATAGATGGAGGTAATTTTGTATAGCACAGTTTTGCTCCAAGAAAGTAATTCTCTTCTAATCAATTTGATTTAAATTTAAGGTATAAGTGTACCAAGATTAACAGCAAAGCATTATAATGGGCATTTGTATTTTCAAGTAATAAATTGTTAATTATGTTACTGTTGTTGACAGAAAGCAGAATAGTGAATACAATGAAAAATGAACACAAAAATTATTAACAATGTAAAAGAAGTACTTGTTGCACATACCTAGAAAAAATATGAGGAAATATAATGCCACATAACAGTTTTCATTATTTACCATTATTATGCACTTTATTGTATTTGTTTTGATGAGACAAAATCATGTTTCCATCCTGTGCTGCCTGAGCTGATTAGATTTGGCATTGAAATAGAAGGCAGGAAGAACGGTTGTATTTGTATGACATCAGCTCTTGCTTCTTAGTGTATCCTAAAAGCATAGACAAAGTTTTAGATAAGGTACTATCATGTGAGGACTAAGCTATCTAAAACTTGCATCATTATTATTATGCCATACACCAATGAGGGCGGATTTTGGAAGTGTGGCCCCTCAGTTTCTGACATAGCTGATACAGAATGCAAGTTGCAATAAACCATGAGACATTATATTTGCCAATACTAAGAAGAACGAGAAGGCTACAGACCAAGCCCAGGTACAGTGTGGTCCATAAGATAAACAGGGAACAAAGTGATGCACTTTTGAAGTCAAAGGCAAACCCATTTTTCTCAGCAAATATGCTGAGGTGCAGCCTAACCCTCCCATTAAGTGATTGCATGGTCCAAAATTATCTTCATGCTGCTGGTGGTCTCCTTTGCTGATATACCAGAATGGAGGCTCTCACTGCAGTGCACCAATAAGTGTGTTTTCCTTTTGTTCTTGTATATCTACCTCAAGAACAGTTCCGGTAGAACATAATCTAGTCAGATAAAAAGGACAGATGGTCCTGTGGAGCCTTGACAACATCAGCTATGCCTCTGAGCTCGTTGTTGTTAATATTAGAAGCAGTCACATTAGCCTGGTCTTGCCTCTGAGCACGTTGTTGCTATGACTAGAAGCAGTCACATTAGCCTGGCCTTCTGGAATTGGATGAGTGTGTTGGGTGTAGAGGGGATAGAGTTAGTGGAAGTTTTCTCCAGAATGAACTAATAGGAATATCAAACTTATAAAGGACTGCATGCTCCCAAGCGTGCATGTAATTTATCCTGCTCAGGAAATGCCTATCATCTACTTCATTCAGGATAATAACAGTATCCACACCTGCAGATATAAGGGCATCAATGAAAGAACATCTTAAAAGATTATCCTGGAGTCGCCAGCAAGATCCCCAGAACTGAATTCCATAATGATCACCTGAGATATCATGGTCCAAGAATGGGATGAATGGCAGGAGTGGACAACTGCAGCTCTGAGAAGTCAGTTTTGCAGATTTGGGAGAGCCTTAGAAGGCAACCCAAATATGCAGCTTCTTTGTTTCATCTTTTTCCAGAAAATTAAATGAAGTCCTGGTCATCAATGGCTGATGAACCTCATACTAACAGTCTTTCAATCATCTCTCAATATTTGAAGAAGTTTTCAAGCCAAATTTTAGATTTGGTTTTCTTTCGCTAAAATATAAAGAAGTTTTTTCCATTCCATCCTTTACAACATACATATACTGATGTCATAGACCATTAATTTCAGTTATTTTTTACTTCATTTAATAAACAGACTTCTTTTTCTACAGTTACCTAAAGTAGTGGGAATTCTGATATAAATATTTATCCACATCAAATTCCATTCCAACTTAAAGGCTTGTTTCTGATTTAAATGAACTAATTGGGCTCTTATAATTATGTGATCAGTCATATTTACAGGCATACTAACATGATTTAGAATCAACATGAATCCTTACTGACTACAGGGACAACCTAGAGAGAAGAAGCAGGACAACTGCTTTCAAATACACCAATATTCAAGACAAGAATTTTAATCCAAAACCTTCTCATAAAAATTATGCATAATATTTTTTTTAACATTATAATGTGCAATCTAATTAATGTTCATTCATCTCAACAACATGCTGTATTACTATTCACATCAAATGCATTAACTGATTTGCTGTCATAAAAATAATACTTAATCATAAAATTTCCTGTCTTTATTTCATATTTAATATTCTTTTTAATATTCCAAAAGCATTGATTTTTAATCCAACTGTATCTGTTTCTCCACCTTCATTGTATAAAACAGCATTAATTTTCAAGTTTATCATCATTGTAAAATGTTTTACTGAATATCCACCCATTGATAGGATAAATTTTGACTATTTGATAAAAGAACTGATAGAGGGACTGACATGTTTCATAACGTGATTGTGACATCACCTTCCCTTCCCTGCTTTCTCTTTAATGGTTGTTCATTGCTAAGTCTAGAGGGCCAAAGTTAGCGTAGAAGTAGATACTTAATTGGACCACTGTACAACAAACTCAACCATGAAAATATTTTGCACATTCAATATTATTTTGAACATTTTCAAAATGATGCCAAAACATTCTGTACTTTGTGCAAGGGATATGTTTTTTCTAACTCATCACTTTTGCAGAAGTGCAGGTTTCTTAGTATTGATAGAAATCAATCTGTTGACATAATGTTTGAATTAAATTCATTTCTAAATATATTGTTTTTGGACCAATAGGAATCTAGGCAACATTTTCAAATTTATTTTACATTTGTATCTTGCCATAAATCGATTCTAGACTTACCATGTCCAAAATTAACTTTCCCTCTTTTAGTATATCTATTATTCTCTTCTACAATTAATTCTAAAATATTTGATGTGATCAAGTAATTGAAGATCTTCAGAGGTGCACCTGTCTAAATGTTAATATCCTTTTATGACTTTTCAGTAATTAATAAAATTGTTACTGTAATCAGGACAAGCTGCATTTCATGTTCAATCTCTGTAGTTTCTGCTTCTAAATTTATATTCATAATTTCTTCACCATCTTCTGAACTTGATTCGCCAGTTTCCATGTTTCATAAATTCTAACCATATCACTATCATCCACTCTTAGTACATTTCATCTTTCCTTAGGCATAATGGTGATTAATTTAACAACTTTCCAGCCTGCAACATCGTAACTGTTACTGTAACAGGTACGTAATATTTGGAATGAAGCACAGCACAGCTAGCAATGCTTTCTTTTTTGATTTTTGATTTACAGAAAGAACATTAAACCATATGCATGCTTAAAAAGCATTAGAGAGTGAACCATATTATGTTTATGATTTCAACTCAGTAAGAATCTCTAGAGTACAACAGATGATGACAGTGTGAAATTAAATATACTTTAACTTTACTTTCCCCAGTTTTAAAATTCTTTCACATATTAAATGCAAATTCCATGACCTTAGTAATGTGGTTGGCAATAATGGCAGCAGTAAATGAATGAACACTAATGGGATTGTTGTGACCGATAATGCAGTAATGTGGTAAATTAACCTGCATGCCCCTCCAAATTAAAATGTCTTTTCTTTAACCATTGATAATGATGATGTGATTTATTTATGGGCGCTCTTTAACATCACAGGTCATCAGCATCCCATTCTATTCAGAGTGTGAAACGGCCAACAAATTTTGCTCAGAGGCCTCTTCTTTCAGGTTGAGGTTCTTTATCGTGATGTAAATTTACGACAAAGGACCCATGGCTTTACTTCCCTTCCGAAGGAAGTCATACTTAGGATTTTTATGCCCGAAAAATTCCATTGACCCTGCCCGGGTTTGAACCTGCAATCTTGGGTTTAGAAGGTAAGTATGGTTACCACTACACCACCAGGACCGACTCTCTTTAATCAGATCTATGTATTTGAGAATTAGCTACTACAACGATCATATATATATATATAAATAAAAAATTTAGGATCCAGCAAGGATTGCACCAACCTTTAAGTTGCTACTTGATGACCTTCATACATCTTCCTTTTTCTAATCAAAACATCCAAACTCTGTAAATAGATGTTTAAGAAATATACCAGATATAAAGCTACATATTGTAAACAATAAAAGGCAATTAATACTAATAAAGAAGCAGCATGATTCCATTTCCAACTCCTTCCTTCTCTGAAGGTTGTATTGCTTATTCAATAGTTACATCTTTCAGTTCTTTGCCTACTGAGGCTCATAAGTAACCTGAATTCATGTTATACACTTTTTGAAGTAGTATTTACTGTCTTTCAATGATGAGAACATCCCTTAAAGGAATGTGCTGCATACACAGTTCTGCATTACCCGAGATAGTATAGTGCTTGGGTTTTGACAAAGACTAAGAGTACAAACCTGTAGAAAAGAAATGCTGTCTACTATGTCGCTCAGGCAAGAGAAACTGTCAGTCGTTTCATCTTAATAATATTCACTATTACAATTTAGGCTTTGCTATAAAGTTTGTTTTTACTGCTAGATATTGGTAACAAACTTAATTCATTTAAGAATTTTAGAAAAATACGACATTTTTAAAAAATTCTGTTGGAACTCACACAGTGAAGCTTGATAAATGTAAATTCTATCTAATCTGTTGTCTAACACACTCTAATGCTTCACTTACTTTTAAATATGGTGGGACCGGTTTTGAAGAGACATCCTCTCCATCTTCAACCAACTTGACAACTGTTGGAGTCAGCCAATTGTAGATGTATATTTTGTATTTTTAAAGCAAGGTACAGGACTTGTGTGTGCTTGTGTGACCCCATGGCTTAGTGAAGCCAATGATCAGTTAATTTGAATCAGATACATAAGGAGGCATTTGGTCAGCTGGAACAATCTCTTTGCACACTTACTTCAGTTCACATACTCATTTCAGAAATGTAGTTCAGCAACTCAATTGATACATCACATAGTTAGACAATCAGATCAGATAAGTACAGTTCAGATAATCAAATTCAGTTCATCTCCTTGGAAGTCTGGGCAGCTAATTTTACATTTGGCAGAGCTAAGTTCTGTTGTATGCAGAACACCAGAGGAAGCAAATGATCTTGTGAATAATAAATTACCACATATATATTCAGATCTAGTAACTGCATGATCAAAGCGACCAATAGTCAATTAACAACATGCTGCAACATAAATATGGCAATCAGCAACTAAATCACTTCATAATTGGCAACCAACCTGCCATTAACTGGGTTCCTCACCGAAAAAACCACTTCAAAATTGGCGCCCAACAAGGAGCTAATAATAAACCACTTCAGTTGAGAGAGGAAGTAGACAAATTTTAATTCTACTCCAGAATAAAAGAGTTGCCAATGCTAAGAACTGAATCTGAAACTTCTGTCTATAACAATTTAGGTTCTTCTATTAATCTACAATCTTGGGAGCAGGGCAAACTTGTCTTTCTTCTATTGGCAATGTTAAAATTTCTTTAAGCTGCATTATTCCTTTATGTTGAAACAAATTCGTTGCTATTGCTTCTTCTTTACAGTACTGATACCAATTTCATAGAATACGTTATCTGTATTATAAAGAAAGAAGAATTAAAATTTACCACTTCCAATGCAGGAGGGAAATGACGCAAATGTTTGAATGTATTTTTCTGAAAACTAATTGGTGCATTCACTTTTTCTATTCAAGAGGCCTCACATACTACTGCTGAAGTAGTTCAATAGACATATTAAAAAATATTTTACAAAAAACTTGCTTACTACAAATTTCAAAGAAAAACACCAAGAGCAAATTAAAAATTAATACAGATGTGAAAAGAACCAGAGGTAAACAAATAGAATGCAGAGACCACCATGTTGAAGCAAGGATTAAGCACTTCCATAAGCACATTATATGCATGGTTATATCAAAACCCTGGCCAACAAATTACTAGGGAATTTGAAGTAGTTTAATTTACTGTTTTCAGATAAAGCTGACACCATGTATTTGTCATGAATACAATGCAACAAACCATTTCCTTTAACTACATTTACAGTGAGTACACACCAAAAGAAAATAAACAGGCTTATTTCAGACTTTATAAAGAGAGCACATCTTTCACATCATACTAAGGAATCAAGAAAGTTATGGCCTCCATATTGCATATAAAACTTACACAGAGCATTTACAACAATGGGCAAATAGAAAGAGGAAATTTGGTATCCCTATAGTTTTAAGAAACCAAAATACCATCATACTGGCTATTGACTATTGTTTTTATTTTGTTAATATAAAGGACATCAATTGTAAAGTAAGTGGACATATCCTGATCTAGATTCAGCAAGATGATTTCAAATACACTCAAATAAAGTACTTTTAAGGGATGATTCATTCTTATCTGGTTACATACAACATATCAGAAGTGGATAATTGGACTTTCTCTCTGGTCATGGATAAGATTAAATATAAACACATCAGTGTGTGATTTGTGTAGATCTAAAGATCAAATTTTTTCATGGTAAGAAAAGTGGCTATACAAAATTTCCATGTTTTTATGTCTTTGGAACAGCAGAATGAAATATGACCATTGGATCAGAAAAAAATTTGCTTTTGAAAATACATTTATTTGGTTTGTCCAAAAGAAACACAGACAATGCTGATAACACTGCAAATAGTTTAATAGTTTATGGAGCAGCCATGAGCTGGCAGCATGAAATGGCTTGATATCTGTTGTAAGAGCACAGAATGTGGTCAAACTGAGTCAGGTGTCCATTTAGTAGAGGAGGAGACAGTTGAAGCAATAGTGATATGCAATAAATGTGTCCAATTTAGGCATGATTCAATACTTGTGCAAAAAAAGTGCTTTAGCAAGTGAAATTTTTGGTCAAATACAAGCTATATATAGGATGCATGTTTCAAATGAAACATGGTGTTCAAATAGTATGCTAAGTTTCAAGGTGGATGGGTATGCAAAGTGGACCTTCCAAGACCCGGATGGGAACCTGTATTGACGCAGGAAAAGATTGCCAATGTGGACATGCTTGACTGTTGTCAATGCCATAACCAATGCTCATTACTTTGACACATTAAAGAACCCCCAAATGGCCAGCAAAAACAGAGAGCCAGGAAAATTGTCATAAGGTGTGCTTCATGAAAATGCATGCCTTATGCTGGCAATGCAACAATTCGCCATTTTAATTAGGTTCTTATGAATCATCCATTTTACAGCCCAGATCTCGCCCCTTGCAATTATCATGTATTTGGTCCATTGAAGAAGACCCTGAAGGCTAGGCATAACAACAATGATCAAGTAGTTCATGAGGCTGTAGAAAAGTGGTTTCCCCAGCAACCATCATACTTCTTTGGGGAGAGTATGCAGAAACTTGTTCAGCATTGGGACAGGTACCTGAACAGTGAAGACAATTATCTGTGGAGTATCTTAAACAGCATCTGTATGCTGCTGTTGTGACATTGTGTTCATTTCAAAACACCTGTATAGGTTTCATTTGAACAACTCTAAGATACGAAAGAACAAAATGTAATAAATGAACCTTTGGTTGTAGAACACAAAATAATCTTCCCACCATTATATATTAAGCTCAGCTTAATGAAGCAATTTGTCAAGGCTCTTAATAAAGAAGGTTTCTGCTTTGGCTATACATCCTGTAAATGAACTTAGACCGGGAGAGGAGGAGAAGGAGGAGCAGCAGGAGCAGGAGCAGGAGCAGGAGAAGGAAGAGGAGGAGGAGGAGGAGGAGGAGGAGGAGAAGAAGAAGAAGAAGAAGAAGAAGAAGAAGAAGAAGAATTTTTAAGGTTTCAAGAACAGAGAGCTTATAAATTAATCACATTCTATGAAAGAGAGATGCAGAGGAAAAGGGGTATCCACATGATGCTGATTACTGTTGGAATCTTCAGCAAAACTGTACTGGTAGATCTGTAATTTAACCTTCCACTACAACAATATTATTACAAAGAAACTAGAGAGATAAATGAGGCCAACATAAAGAACTGCACATGTTATTACAAAATAAACATGGAAGGAGGTTTTCAATGAACAGAGTACTGTAAAAAAGAATAGGATAATTTTCAAACTGGTTTTACTTACTGTCTAAGCATAATTTGTCAAAAAGTACACACACACAAAACCACAGCAGAAATAAAGGATAAATAAAGACATCTTAAATGCTAAAGAAAAATAAAATACTAATGGGTGATGTTTCCTTTATGGGACTGCTCCACACATAAGAGCCGGCTGGCCAGTTGAAGCTGGTATCATAGTGAATGAAAGTCAGATGATCTGCAGCTATGATTATGGTGTAAGTTATTACTAACACTTAAACACTTAAAATGTACAATTACTCATCATTATCAAGCAAGATGATGCTGGAACTGCCTCTTTTCATTTTCCATACATTTCTGGCATCAGCTAATGAAATTAGTCATTAGTCATTACCCTCTACAGTTTTCTCTTATAAATAGAAGAAATTTCTTTATGAATTTTATATTTCAGTTTATTTAATGTGTGTGGATTTTCTTCTACACACATTTTCTTTAATGGCCCCAGAGATTAAAAATTGCAATGTGATAAGTTGGGGAACCAAGGGGGCACATGTTGTTAGTGATCACTATAGGCATTTTTAACAAGGCCAAAACACTCCGTGGATTGCCAGGGAACTTGATTGGAAGAACGATGAAGAAATGATTAAACAGAGGTTGGGAGGAGGGAATTGAATGGACTAAATTGCAACTGCAATTAGGCAGACTCAGGCAACAACAGCTACTAAGACCAAGCTTTGGTGGGAGATTTAAAGAGCCACCCTGTAAGACACAGGTCTGCCATTCTAGATAAAGTGATGGAGTATAGTTGTGCTCATATGACACTATTTGGCAAAGAATAAAGGAAGCTGACATTAAATTTTGTTGCCCTGTCAAGCTTGTTCTAACTGAATAATACAAAGTGAGATTAGAATGGGCAGAGAGGAATATTGACACCTTCCTCAAGCTTATTAGGACATGGTAATTTGAACTGATGATAGGTATTCTGATCTAACCAGCAAAGAAAAATAGGTCTGTATACCACACAGGAACAAATATAAAACTTAGGATGTAGTTCCTACTAAACATTCCACAAAATTTCAGCAGACTTCTGGAACTACATGACAGCACCAGGTTCAAGGGTACTGATTCAGGTGTCTGAACAAATGACCTCAAGCATATTGGAACCTCATAATTTGAACTGATGAGAGGTATTCCAATCTGACCAGCAAGGAAAAATAGGTTTGTATGCCACACGGGAACAAATATAAAACTTAGGATGTGGTTCCAACTAAGCATTCCACAAGATTTCAGCAGAATTCTGGGCCTACATAACAGCAACAGGTCCAGGAGTACTGAATCAGATGCCTGTACAAATGACAAGTGCAACCTATGTTGGTGTTGTGGGAAACATTTTTCTACCATCCCTTTGTGCCAGCTTGCCAGAACAAGAGGAATGCATGTTTATGCATGATAACAGTGGTGTGCATACCTTCATATGACCCAGGATTGCCTAGAGAGACCCAGAAATATTCTAGCCTTAAGTTCTGCTGACCTGAATCCAAACGAATGTGTTTGGGCCTTCATTGTTCATGGAAGAAATACAAGTATACAATAGTGCAAATGAATCTGGTAGCCCATGTGATATGGCAATATTATCATTCTAATCCAAACTACTGTACTGGGCTTGTTGCAAACTGCAGAAAGATTTACATGATGTTATTGCAGCAGAAGATTATCATGTGATGTTTTAAAAAAAAAAATTAATTTTCCTTTTCCATATGAAAACAGATATGATTTTTATGTATGGTTGGGCATATGGCAACAAACATGCAGCTGCATGGCTTTATTTATTTTTTTTAATAGTGTTTAACATTGTTTTAATAACTGAGGCACAAGCAGTGTACATTGATGATACATGAGATGAAATGATAAACTGGGAAAGGATTTTTTTTTAAAAGAAAGGAAGTGTTCCTGGTCTAAGTTTAGGGTACCTCCCTGACATTTCCCATTTATGAGGGCTAAGGAAAACCTGGAAAAAACCTCGGTCAGGGAGGACAGTCCTGGTGGGAATCAAACCCCAGACATCTCACTCATGAGTTCTGGCTGAAATGGCCATTCATGGCGATGCATGGCTTTATGAGACAGCATTCCCAGACCAAAGGCTGATAAGTCAAAAAACTCCCTGCAGTTTACTATTTAATTCCAGCTGGTATCAGCTGAAGTTTACCAGGAAGATTTGTGTGAGCCCACAAATTTTGGTTGTGAAAATTTATGATACCATTTATCCCAATTGTTGCCTCATATGTAAACAAAACTGAAGAGAGAAACAATGAATTGGCAGTTTTCACAATGGATGATTAGTAAAAGTTTTCGGCAATGGGTGTATAGTAGGCACAAGATCTATTTATGAAGCATCCTCCATATGGTCACATGAAATATACCAAATGCTACAGACAATCTTCTTGTACTGATATCTGGATCTTCAACAATGTAGAATGAGTTCTTCCTGGTCAGTCATATGAGTGACTGTTAGTCTTGCTTGATCCACAGTTTATATGGTATTACAGATCCTGTTTCAGCAAGTCAAAGATGAACTGCAGGAAAAGTGTAATGATTCAGTGATCTTCGATCTAGAAGCACCATCTCATAGCAATGCTGCCTCTGTGTACCTTAGCATTTGTCAGACCAACCATGTATGTAGACAAATGATAACGGTAAAAAGACTGCATGACAACACAACACAATGAACATGAGCATTGATAACACCACTTGATTGTGTGAAAAAGTTAATGATTATTTTCACACACATAGTTGTTGGATTGCACTTCAAAATACGTTGAATGTTATCTTTCAATAATAACTAGCAAAACAGCCATTTACAGACATATGTTTATATAATTTTTGTTCTTGTTTTGAAGTGAGGGATTTTGTCCCAAAATTTGTTCCAGTTATTTTCGTTACATTAGTACACATTTAAAGAAGTTGTAAAGTTGTTTATGTATAAAAAATTGTTATTGATCTAAATAGAATTAATACTAATATATACACACACTCATGGGCATAATGACCTTAGCTGTTTTGCGCCCTTTAAACCATAATCATCATCATCATCACACACATAACATATATCCATCCAACAACTGATAGACCTCATGCTGCAAATAGTATCAGAACATCACAAATCTATGAAAACTAATTTCTGAACATCCCCTGTCACTTAAGCATTTGCACAAGATATTATAAACTTCCCCTTAAAAGAGCAGGTTATAGCATTAATCTGAATCCAATTACATAAGCAGCACATATAGATTAGAATCCCACTTAGCTAAAGCTGCCTAGGCTAAGATTGTTAATCCAGTCTTTCTCACCCCAGAACACAATGTTGAATAGCTCTTGCATTTCTGGATCATCCACAAGAATCATCCAGTCTTCATTGTCACATAAAACTATGTTTCAGATCTAAGTAATCAATACCGAAGTGAAGATGAATTTTATAGGGCCCATTTATGTTCCATGACAGGCTCGCTCTAAAATCAGGTCATGCAAAATTTGAAAAAGAGCAATGAAGAAAGTGAAGGCAACATATATTTCGGGCAAATGAAAAGGTACTGGTGTGTGATAGATTTTGTTCTCTGTGTTGTGTTGGAACTAACAATCACAATAACAAAAAATAAAAGGTCCATGCAAGTATATCATGGAGCAGTAAATAATATATTGGCAACATACTATTGGAATAAAAGAAAAATTTAAGGATTATGGAACGAAAGTGCATACTGGACTGCTACGGAAATAATAAATAAATTACATAAAAGAAGTAGTTTAATGGAAATAAAAAATCATAACATACAGAATATCAATTACAAGGAAAATTAAAATAATGTACTGTTAATTTTTTACTAGAGCATTATTCAAGTAATAATTACATAGTTTGTCTTAACTGCACCCAAATGAACTTACATAATCTAACAAAATAACATATTTGTTATTACAAAACAATTAGTGTAGAATTTATAGTAATTATAACTTAAACCTAATCTAGGGGTTAAATGTTTGAATGTTGTAGCTCTCAAGCATGCGTGGAATCAACAACAATCTTTAACATAGGACCCCTAAATTTGATTAAGTTAACAAGTTGCATTAATAAACTTTGTGGTACTTTTAGTAATTACATAGAATGACTGGGACATATACTTTAGCTCCTTCTACAATAATGATATAGCGCTATGTGAGCAACATAGCAAAGAACAAATTACATTTTAACTTAGTAATTACTTTCCTGGATCACTACTCCCATAATAATTTCAACAAACCAAACTTAATGTAACCTTACCATATATTCATTACAAAACAGTTTGTCTAAATTAACCTAAAATTGGGATTACACGTTTTATTCATATTGTTATTAATGTGCAAACCACAACAATAAAATTTGTAATCCCTAGGTTAGGTACTTTTAATTTGAGTGCCATAAATTATATCAGAAGTCTTTACCATGCAAAATACAAATTATATTTATTTATTTTCATGTGGCTCAGACTTTGTATATAATTATCCATACCCTTATCTTTGTGGCTGAATCAGTGTAGGGGTAACTAATATGCTTAACTTTAGTGGTACAGAAACATTCATTAATACTTTCTGTTAAAGTCAATGTTGCCTGTAAGTATTGTTGTTTTAATTATTTTGATTGTGTTTCCGCCCTGCATCATAAGCGGTAGACACTGGTGATGGCTGCGATTAAATAATTCGAGAAAGGAATTTTAGGAAATAAACGTTCCATGCCTGGGAGGTTATCCACCATTTGCCAGTAATGAGAACTAAGGAAAACTTGGAAAAATGCATGTCTGCGATGGTACTACAGGGATTAGAACCACAGACCTTCCGTTCGCGAATGTGCCTTATCAGCCTCGGTCACTACTGTTGGTAAACTATTTCATTTTAAGAGGGCTTCCTTAAGAAACACATGGATATACGGAAGGCATCGAAACTATTAACAATTACGTAATTGCAAAAGGATTCAGTTTTAAGGCTTTGAATAAACTAGTGAGAATTCATTTTAATAAATGCCACTCAGAGAGCTGTCATTGAAATTCGCGCGATTCAATTTTCTTAGGTAAAAGATGAGTAGTTTTCTTTCAGTAATACTAATGAACATTTACGTATCATCTGCACGCAGAAATTTTGTCTCTCGTCCACTGCTTCTCTTTACATTAGGTTAATCATAGGTCATCCTGGCAATACTTTTTCTAAGAATTCGTGCTCAATCTTACATGCATCATATCGAAAGAAAATAAGATTTAATTCAATGGCAATTACAAAACACATACACTGGAGAAATTCCGAAGCAAACTGGTTCTGAACACACGGAACTCTATAGCTTCAGCAGCTGAAAACAGCTATACTGACACTATTTAACAATCTATACCCTAGATATGCTCAAATTTCTTTCAATGCAGTTGTTTCAATGACAACACCACACAATAATCACTTAAACAACAAAAAGGGCAGCGTATACCGGAAACTGCTGAACTTGAGAAATTCCACAATTAAATCTCCATTACTTACCCTTACAGCTTGAGGAAACCTGAGGCTCCAGACCCGAGTAACAGCGAGAGCTGTACTCATTCCCGAACACCTGAAGCAGTGGAAGAGCCGAAGAAGCCGGACTGGGGCCGCAACCAAAATGAGACATCCGCTTGTAACACACACACACACACACACACATATATATATATATATATATATATATATATGTGTGTGTGTGTGTGTGTGTGTGTGTGTGTGTGTGTGTAACGTAACCTATGCGTTATCCACAGCAACTTTCTAGTTGCAATATGTTGCTCCTTATTACAAAACTAAGTATTTCACTTTTTACCGCGCATTGTCCTATTGAAATTCGCAATTAATTTTTATATATATACACACACACTAACTTTAACCTAACTTCGGATAAATCTTAGAAACCGGTGGATTTCGTACATATATATTTATAGAGGGTTGTGTGCTAAGTACGAGAGTATATCATTGTATTGGTCTCCTTTGACTCCAGCAGAAAAAAATAATCTATAGCGGATTGTGTACATGGTACTATGTTAGCGAGTAAATCATAGTAATGGTGACTTTCCTTGAACCCCTGCAGAAAAAAAATAAGCTTCAGGACGTCAGAATTATAACCCGGTACCTTCACATTTATTGCACAAAGCTTTATTCATCTGCTCTAACATGCCATTACGCTTATATGTACCTTAATTCACTACCTTCGGCTTTCTCCGCTGTCGGTCGGGTCTGGAGCTCTAGATTTCCTCGAGCTGTAAGGACAAATCTCCGTGTTAAATGTAGTTCTGGACAAATCCATTAGATGACACTCTATCACTGCAGCTAAATTGTGTTATCATTTAGCAATCAGCTGTAAATGTGGAAGTTACGGATTCGTTAATTAAAACTTAACCGTGATGAAAATTTACTTTCAATTTCAAAATATATGTATTTATATTGAATTAAAAAATAATTATGGGTAATGTTTGCGAATAGGTCCAATATAGCAATATTCTTTTGTATTTTGTTTCCCCAGATCTGCCACTAGGGAAACGCAATTCACATGTAGAGAACCTTCAGAGTCAAAACATACACTATTTTCATTATATACTGGAAATGGAATTCATAATATAGTAAAAGTAGAATATTATGCGAGCAACATGACTTAATAACATTTCATTAATGCCGAAATTGCGGGTATAGCTGAAAACTTTTAAAAACAAGCACAGGAGATGCATAAACTGTGGGTCATATGGGACTACTGCTCTTTTGATTTATATTTGTGGGTGCCCCTATTGCAGAGAAAAGCTACCAAACCAACCCAAACTATTGCACCCATAGATAACCGTCTAATTGCACCTAAAACAGTTACCTTGGAACTTCATGTGAACACCAGGAATCTTGGATACAAAATTGGCGCTGCACTCGCAGTTCAACTGCAACATATTGAGAGCGCTCCAGCAGCAAACTTAAACCGTGTTCAAACTTATTTCGCCTAGCAGAAACATGCTTTTCATTAATATGTGCTTTAGAATTGACAAACAGAAGGAAGGCCCAATAATTTTATACGGAATCTCTTTGAAAGTGGTTATTTGCAGTTCCGAAACAAAGAAATGTGCCATGTTACGTCATGTGTTGTTTTCACGGTGATTGTTGGGATGCCTAGGAATCACAAATCTCAGACGCATGTTTTCATGTGTGTTTCATGTTCATTACAAAGTGGACAAAGAAAAATATGTACGATTATTTATTAAAACAGAAGTACGCCGTGGTGGGGTGCAACACCAGAGAAGACAACAAGAACTTGAAACTATTTCGTTTCCCGAAAAATGCTGAGCGGTAAGTTAACATTTCCGCATGTTAATGGCTATTTGTACTTGATTCTTGAAGATATAAATGCAAATTGCATTGCAAAATAGTATCGACCCAACTAACGTTTGTCTAAATGCCCTGTGTGTATATATATATAGTGCAAAAAGCGTTAAATAAGTAATACGATTTTTTCACAGCATTAAAAAGAAATATATCGTAAATTCATAAGTTTATGGCTGGATAGCATTTTGCTTCTAATTCCCTTTCCTCCCCAAAAAGTACAGAAATAGGAGCAATGAACGCCACGTAGTGTAAATTAAATTGCGATTTCTTAATTAATTTATATAGTATTATAATTACAATGACATTATTTTAAGTTTTGAGTATTATCAAAAGTGACAACAGCGTAATTACTGATAAGCACTATTTAGAGTAGAATTCTGATATCATCTATGCCTAAAAAGATTGAGGGTATTTATACATGCTGAGGGTTCATCAGCTGCGGTAGCTCATGAAACACATTCTGAGCAGTTCTATAGTACGTGGAATGTAACAGTACAAAAATCTACTCACTAGCCTAATCTAGAAAATATAATAGCTCCATTTTAGTGGTTTCCATATGATGTTGGTTTTTAAATGTAATTAAATCTTGGTTAGTATATTTAGATCAGGTACAAAGTACAAATCTGTAAGCATTCAGGAATGCACCAAATTTACATTAATTCTTGAGTGCATTTTGAGGTTAAAAATGGTCTTGATAATTTAAAATTCTGAAGAAAAAAACAAAATTTATTACTGAATGTGTAGCACATGTGATACATATAGCACATGTAATCTGCAGTCTGTCCATATCATTTTATACAAATATTTAAAAACAAATCTTCTCTAATAAACTAAAAACAGTTGAAAAATTAACGTCAATTTAATGAACATGCAAAACTTAACTTATACGAAGATTGTTTCATTTTCTTTCTTTCTAGGGTACTGAGCAAAGCAGATGACAATTACATGTATCTAAGGCGTTCTCAAAAATAAAATAGAGACGACCAAGAATAGGACGACCTCAAGATTATGCTGCTCCTCGTTTCTACAAATTAGTTATTTCATCATACCTGCAGTCTCAACTTGGTATCGTGCATTTCTTCCAATAATAAAATGCGAAGAGGCCCCTACATAGACACTGATTTTCCAGCCCGGAAGAAGATATTGCTGTCGATGAACAGAAGATGAACGCTATGCCAAAGAACGGGTGGCATACTACTTCCAGAGGCAGATGTGCTAATGTATAGTACTTGCTGTAGTGTATGTGAAAATCCAATCGTATAGTAATTTCTTATTATTCTAAGTTACATTCTCAAAACTTTTGTTGTAGCTCCCATACATATTAAGATTCATTCACTTCAGTAATATTCCATAGCTTGTCACAATGGATGAATGGTGCAACTGAGGTCATTAAGCTAATTGCCATTTGGCTTTTAGAAAAACTGCCCAAGGCACGACTAGAACGTACATCCTCTCCTTGCCCCCCCCCCTTTTTCGGAATATTAAGCTACTGGCGCTACCCAATTTTGCACAAGCCATACAACCTAACAGCTGAGCTATGTCCTTTATTGCACTAGACTATGGCCAATTGCGTTAGCAGAGCGAATAAATGTGATTTTTGCTTATCTGCTGAAGACTTGTCCTTATTGTTAGAAACTTCCATGTATATAAAGTAGATTTCTGCTTCTGTTTGCCAGCTTGATATAGTGTAAGAAATGTTTTGCAATAATTGTCATTCAACAGTTTGAACATCTAATTTACCAGTAAACTTGAAGTTAATATATAAAACAAAACTATGCTGTATTATAGTAATCTATTGAGAAAGCTGTCTGACGTAAAAATGTAGGGGTTATTTTCAAGTGTTTTACCCTGTGAGTAAGCTTACAGTTTATATCCTATAAGCAGCAGAGTTATTAACAGATACTTATTTAAGGCTTACATTTGGTACATGAAAATCTAAAGTGTAAATGGATTTGCAGAATCATGTTATACCGCTTACAAGATGGTTTACATAATTTGTTCAGTTAAGGTTTAATGCTATTTTTATGTCACTGTTTTACACAGCATTTTTGCAATTTGCTTTGTATTTCCTTTTGCTTATTTGTAATCTACAACATTCTGAATCAATATGAAGTAGAACTTCATTCTTACTTCATTTAACTCGTGCCAAGTACTTTATGGTCAAGAAAATAAATGGAATTATTGAAAATGACTCGAGCTCATCATTACCTTCATGTAACTTGACTAGGCAGAATTCAATTCTGTAATGTTGCTCTTGCAGCTCACCAGGACCAGTGAGTGTCATGGTGATGGCCGTTGGTTGGCCAAAAATTACATTTTGTATACAGAAATCACTGTGTAAATTTTAAAAATAAAGAATGTTTCAAAAAGTGCCCTTGCAATACAAACATTAAGTATGCTGTGTTCAAATTAATCTTTCAGGTAAACCTAGTATTTTTGCTTTTTCATTTAAATTAAGAACTTAATTCCTCACATCCATGTCAAAGTATTACAGTGCGTTTGTATGTGTCATGTGTGAAATAGTTTAAAATTTCTGAATTTGCATGTGAGCATTATATGTACTTTATTACATTGATGTTTTTAAAGTGTGCCTCTTTTAAAACTATAAACAAAATTAGGTAAATGCTATCTGGAGGGCGTGATGTTATTTTTTTACACTATAACCTTCAATATTACATTTAGAATGGTACCTCTATGTGCTTTAAATAAAATCACACTTGTTATTTGTTACACATAGTAGTACATTATCATGGAGAAGTTTATTTACTAACATTTTTACACTCTGCATTATATAATAACAGTTTACATTTTTAGGTTATGTACAGGCCGTGTATAAAAAATTACACTACATTTCACTTCATATATTCTTCCTAATTTCCTACATGCTTAAAATTGGGTTAAGAAAATGTGTTACTCTCAGATTTTAAAAATGAACTTTCTGGTGCAACGTCATATAATGGATGGGCAGCATAAGAAATCATGTCTCTGGGTGTTTGACAGGATTATCTCATTGTTTATATTATTTGTTTTACTAGTAGTTTTCTTTCTTTTTCGAACGAAATTAAGTCGTTCTATGCTTTCACTCAACTTAAGGCAACCAGCTACAGAACTGCCGACAGCCTTTATAGAGAAATACAAGACGCAAAAATCCTATCTGTTACAGCATTTTACAACATACTAGCCTGATTTTTACGTCTTGTACTTGACTCTTCAGGCTGTTGGCAGTGCTGGGACTGATATCTGGAGTTCAGTGAAAGCTTAACAATGGCTTGTTTTCTCCTGGAAAGAAAGGAAAGTTCAAGTAAAACAGGAGAAATAAATTGCCTACCTTCAGTCGCTGCGTTATCAACTCGCCCATCACGATCTTTAGTTTGCGCATCGCCAGATGATATTGGGGCTCGATACTGTGACATTCAGTTGCATGTCTGTTGTAATCTGTAGTAGCTGCAGGTGTCCTTATTGATGGGTGGTAACTTGCTAGAATGTACACTTGACGTTAGCTCCTGAATAAATTGTCGGGCATCGAAGCAAATTCTCGACCCAAACGAGAGAACACTTGTCTCACTCAAGTCACGGGATCATGCTGCTAGAACAAGGGTCAGCAGCAGGCAGTCCCGAGCGACAGTGGAGAGAGCCCAACAATTCCTTAGTCCCAAACGGGAGATCATGGGATGCACTGAAGTTACTTTCTCTGTTTGCTTGCAGTGTGAATAAGGAAGTCCAATTATAAGTGTTTGGAAATGCTATAATGAGTGCATCTAAACAGTTCGTATGCCTGGAATGTGGGAAGGAGTATAACCGCAATAATAAGACATGTTTTTAAAGTACACCCGCAAAAGTTGAATGTTATCGCTCCTGTTCTCAAAACGCAACAATCGTACGCTTACCATTGTAAAATGTGGAACAAGAATATCAATCATTCATCCAACTTCAAAAGCCATCAGTGAGATTAACGTGGTGAGGGTTCAGCTGGAAAGAAAACAATCGACTGAAGCTCGTGTAGTCATGAAGCAACATCGGAGTTTCTTTTATTTGAGCATTTAGAATTAGTACATGAAATAAAAGTACAATCGAAAGAACTACAGTTCTCATCCTTTGACGATTATAAAAACTGGAAACAAGAAATTGAGGAAGCAACGGGGGATTGATGTTTGTAAAATATGCTGGTTCTGGCACTTCTTCTGACAATATTGTAATATAACAATATGCCTGTCATCGCTCAGGCAATTTTTCTTGTAAAAAAGACAGCAGTCGTACGCCTTTCACTGCGAAGTGAAAATAATCACACAAGAAGTGCTTGGAGTAAGTTCGGATCTCTCCGCTGTTGCAAGTCTCGGGACTGCCGCTTGCTGCCGTTGAACCAGTTGCTGCTCTAGCAGCACGCTAGCGTGACTTGAGTGAGACAAGTGTTTTCTCATTCTGGATGATAATTGGTTCAGGGGCTAACGTTAAGTTGGAGGAACAGCTTTTTGTCACCCCTGGCCATAAGTTACACTGATTATTGTTATGTCCACTCCTAAGAAATAAATTGGTATTTTTTAATGTACAGAGCGAATCATTGGCATTCCTGCTATGCGGATTGTTACGTTTTTTCTCATATATAATGATAATTTCAATATTTTATTATGTATTTATCGTTATTCAAGCGTAGTAACCCACTTTAAGACTACGGTCGCATACGGCTAAATTTAGTTGCATGTACGGGTGAACGATCCTTCACACAACCGGTTTAGCGGAATGCGGCCGGCAAGGCTAGCTGCTATATTGGGGGTGCGGGCGACAGGAAGTCCGCAGTAAATATAGTACGGTTTGTCGAGTAAGTTATTTCTAACATACGGAACATAAACACTTAAAAAGGAAAGTAAATTATTCACGTATATTAAGTAAGGAGATGCTGAAACTGCCTCCTTTTGTTGTTCAAGCATTTCTGACACCTACTTAGAAAATTGCTCATTACACTCTGCAGTTCCCTCTGAGAAATGGCAGCTGTTACTTGACGAGTGTTAGTTTTAAGTTTATCTAAAATTTGTGGATTTGTTTTGTGCACGTTCTCTTTTAATTCCCCGTAGAGATAAAGAACACTTCCCGTTTTACGAAATTCATTTACTAATCAATGAATGGAATTCCGATTAGGGACGTTAAGTTAAGGAAGTTCTTATTGAAATTACCTTTTGACAGTACGCGCTGATTCTATGAATCATACATGAATAACTTTGGGTAATAGAATACTTATATTGCCCCATTTCACTTGATACACTTTCACTCAATGCACTGTATTGCATCGCCTAACAAACACGTGCTACTTGCGCAAGATTTCAGCTCACACTGATGCCTCACGCAGCGGAGGGGAAATATAGTCTCCGCCACCGCCGACATAGCGCTGCCGGGCTCCAAGCATTGCTCACCCAGTGTAACAGTCGTCCAGAGAAGGCAGAATTGGACTTTCCAGTTGCTCTCGGGTCATTTGTGGGTAATTTACATGTTTGGTCAATTTGTATATTTGTTTACATTGCTTGACAAATCCTTTGTCATTATAAACAAAAAATTGAGAAAATTGTGTCAAAAAAGGAAATAAAGAATAAAAAGAAAAATGTTCGTGGAATGTAGCAAAAACCTTAAAACATAAACTAAGATGCTGGACCGAAGTATGCATTTGCTACAGGAAACGCCAATATCAGTCAAAAGCCGTACTTTAATTTCACTTTACCCAAATTTTTATTGTACGCAAATACTGAATTAATTTTTCTTCATACATATTTCTACTCTCCATCATTATTATGGCATTCCCTAACGCTTCGCACATTTAAATGAAATGGCTCCTAAAATTATTAAATATATATTACGCTACTATTTGAAGTTTCCAATATTTCGAACCTGGCAGGGAAATTTATACAAATTGCTAGTGCCTGACTAACACTTCCGTGGAACAGAACAAAAAAAAAAAAAAAAAAAAAAAAACTTGTACATTTGTAAGTATTGAGTTGTAAATTGAATTGTGGCAGAAATTTTTGTGGAATAGAATTTTAGTAATAACTACAAGGTAAAAGTCACTTGTAATGTATTCCACTTTTGTGGAACAGGGCCAGTTAAAATCTAAATTGGTATGGGAATGCATAAACTACATGTCTTCCCTGGCATCTTCCATCTTGAACTGCGGTGGGTGCTGGGACACTTATGAAACGAAGAAACAGATCATTTGGGAAAATGGGTGGTGATAATATTTTTTTATATTTTTTGTCCCCGAACCCATAGTTGTAATCAGTATATGTACTGCTAAGACCGTGGTCATAACATGGATTAATAAAAAACACATAAAGTTGGCAAACCTATCCTGGACAAAGCTAAGCCAGGAAATAGTTCTAGGTCCAAGCAATATTCTTTCCACATCTCTTCTAATATTGGACATAAGAGGAATACGGAAATCAGTTGCACTAATTACTGAACATGGTGATCTCGAAAAACATTTACGAAAAGTGGGACTCTCTATGAAGTTAAACCTGTTCATATAATGTGCAAACAGGATGAGGAATCTGCCTTCGTATCCTGTTTGAGTGTCCATTCCTGGTAAGAAAAGACATACTCTTTCTATAAACAGGGAAGTCCTAGGAAGAAATGCTAACATTAGAACCAAAATGCTGCATCTTGTTCAAGGAACAGATGTTGTAAACAATGTTCCAATGGGGTAGCACAAAGAGTCTAATAGGTTTACGTGCCGGTGTCGTTTAATCCCCCCCCCCGTTATTTATACGTATATTTAAACTGGTGGCCATTAAAATTGTAATATATTAAGTGTGTTAATAATACCCCTGCGGAAGTAATCTCTTTTATTCCGTTTGGTTATTTGACGGGACTGTTGGGGTCCTTCATGTCTCTTTTAGTACTACCTTGATTCGCTGATATCATGTCGTTTCAATGGTATCTTGCTCTCTTGGTGTTTTACGATTCTCCCTTGATCAAACTGGGACATTTGCTGGTATCCATGTTGTATTTTTGAAGAATCTTACTCGCTCCTGAGAAAATGTAGGGTTGGTTCAATTTATCTCTTGTTAGCATTATAATTTTAATAGCAAGCAATATGTATGTAGACAAGCTGCTATCATAACTTGCAGCGAATTGTGAGCAAGTATAAAGAATCTATATATTTAAGCTTTAGTACATAGAGGAGAGAATTTTTTATGCTAATTCACTTTGGCAGTTGAGCATTATAGAACTATTCCATGGCCAACATGTGACTGTATAAGAGAATAGTAAATAGGTTTTGTGAAAACGTATAAAGAAGTGTGTATTAGGTGACACTATAGTTCACTAATGATTAATTTATAAGATCAAGTTTCAAGAGCTTTCACTCTCATATTCAGCTGGCAGGTGATGATGTGGCCATTGTAGTTCCAATATACAGCGAAACAGAAAGTCCAATAGTGGAATGTAAACTTTCATAACACGATGCCAATTCTTTAAAATGAAAATGTTTTTGCATATTGCTAATTCCTTAGGATTGTTCGTAGATTTCATTCTTTTGTGATGTCATGATTGTAAGTTCAAAAATGATCTGTAACTGCTTATTTATCCAATTGTTTATATCTTACATTTTTAAATTGATTGTTCATCCTTGCCTCCAAATTTCTTATTGTTCTGCTTATATGTATCTGATCATAATTAAGTTTAAAACCTTTTGTGTGCTTAGAGGGGCCATTTTACTTGAGCACCTTAATATATATTCCTTTGGAGAACATTAATCTTAGAATTATGTATGTGTTAAAAATGTGAATGTATATCTAATGGTTAACCAAAAAAAAAATCTGATATTAGTTCATTTATACAGAGCTGCAGGTTATGAATAGAACTTGTATCTAAAATTTATTAGTTAACATTTAAAGAAATTACTTTGGCAGAGAAGTGCAAAATATGTCTGGAATTATTGTTTATCTTGTATTCCATTTTGTATACATCAGTGCCCTTAAAGATTAATGTAGGTAGTAAAACAATTTTTATTACTATTAGCAGTTTCCATCTTAATGTTATATAGATTCAACGTAAACAAGCGTGGACTAAAGACTCATTCATAATTGAATATCATGCTGATTAACTTAGGTCAGAGTGAGATATTGTTTAAAACCATGTTTAAAGAAAGTAAACACATTACTTTTTAGGAAACATACAGGTTTTAATTAGGCCATGTTTTAATCCTCTTAATTACTATCTGAGAGAACTCATACATAATCTGTTGGTGTGAACACAATCAAACATTTTGGTTTATCAAAAAGAGCACTAGCAGAGTAATTACCAGAGTCATTATATATTGCCGTTGCAATAATTGTTGGGCGTGATCTTACTGCATATTTTTGTAAGTCCTTACTGATTTTAGAATAGAACTTTTAATTTAATTGATAGTTATAATTTCAAATTTCTACTAACGAGAGAAGAATGGAGAGAAGTATATCATTCATATACTATCTATTCTACTTTTTAAAAACAGGAACTACTTAAGCAACTTTCAGCTCGTTATAAAAATGACCCATTCTGGGCATGAATTTATAGCAGAAACAACAGGAATAGCTCATTCATAAGTGCAAGCTTTAAAATGTGTGTTTCCAAAATTATCCAATTTTTCAAATAAATATGGTGGTGTTCATTTTAGCATCTTTTAGAGATAAATTATTAAGCTCTGATAATATTGCTGCTGATGATGATGATTATGATGATGATGATGATGATGATTTGGAAGTTTTAATTAAAATTATACTAACGTTTTGACGTTACAAACTGCTCGTTCAGAGCCTGTTCTACTTCAGAACAATTGATTATACTGTATTATTAATTTCAATACAGTGCGTGCTACTGTAGGAATTGTAAATGACAAATTCTTTGTTCGTAGGTCTGTGTGGCTGCTTCGCCAACTCGCGGAATGCTTCAGGAACTAAACTAAACTAGTAATTAATGGGGGGGGGGGTTCTTTCTAATGTTGCTGATTACATTATAATTTGATTTACTTATTTTCACTCATTAAAATGAGTTGCTAATTGGTTGCTCCTTGATTGCCACAAAAAAGTAATTGTACGTTTTGTGGAATTTTATTATGTGTAACTTTAATCTCGTCAGAAGCAATGGTTATAGGAGACTGAACACTTGTTATTTTTTGTGTAATTCCAATATATAATATGACATATATCCTACAGGAGATATTTGATTAGTAAGGGAACAATAAAGTGGCGCAGCATATGTTTAAAGTTTCAGATATGGATGTGTGCTTATTCCAATTGTCACTTTCAAGGGCATTATTTATTTAGATGTATTATAGTCAAATAAAATGTTATAACAACTTAATGAACTGGTTTCATTTGTGGAAAAATAAGGAAAAGTAAAATAAATATTTTCAACATTTTAAAAAAACTATTAACTTTAAAGCTCATAAGCATCCATCAAGAAAAAGTTAAGTTTCATATTTGCGTTATACAAGCAGAATATATCATTGCAAATAATATAGCTGTAGTAATCACGCATCTTATTCTATTTTCAGTTATGTTGCGATTCAGGAATGACGATCTGACATTAAATTCTTACTCAGGTCTATTAAAAATACATTTAATTAGGCAAACATGTACTTCTATTAATATAAGAGGTTAATCTATAAGGTTAACTGATTAGACTTTGAATGTATGTGGCCAACCATATAGCCGTATAATTAAATGGTCGGGTCTTTTAATATAAAATATAAATAGGCTGGAAATTGAAAAAAAAAAAAAATACCTCTTGTTTAATGACTGTATTTAAAAGTTGCCAAAAATTAAAATCATTTTTAAATAGTTCGGCAAGTAAATTTGTGTTGGCGTCAATGATGCCTCCATGCACAATTGCTATGTTAGCGCTCCAGGAATTGGAGTAACGAACTAAGTGAATTAGCTATTGAGAATATGGGGAGTGAGCTGATGATAGCGTTATAAAGTTCTAGCCGTGTCAAAAGATGGAAGAACCATTTTGTTTAACACTTAAAAATTTATACACATGTCTCATACACGTCACATTAATACCAAGAATACGAATGGAATTCAATTAAATATAATAAAATTGCAACATTGGAACATACAAATTAGTTCTCCAGTTGTGCATCAAGGATTTTGTTTATATATCAGATTTAAAGTTTTAATTGCCTCTGTAAATAAGTAGCAGATAAAGTGACAATTTTTGTAAACACCCCCAAGCATTTAGAATAATTAGGTTTGTCCGCGGCTTCCTGTACACGGACAACATGACCTTGAAGAGCCGAGTAGACTAGCTGTGATCACTAGAGGGAAGTAGAAGAACAGCTTCGAACTCTAGATCCATACAAAGCTGTTGGGCACGACAGGCTTACACCTGACACGCCACGCCGACTCCCTAAGCGCCCTATTCTCCACATAACGAAATATTAAAATTGCAGCATAAATTTCCGCCATTTTCCACAAACGTGGAAAAAGCCAAAATAGTGTATTTTGAAAAACCTAGTTCTCCCTTCAAACGGTCGCCCTATTAGCCTGCTTCCTACGATATCTAAAGTATTTGAAAGAATACTTATGATCCGTTTGAAACCAGTGCTAACAAAGCTGATACCGAAGCACCAATTTGGATTTCAGCCCAAACATTCAACCACTCAACAATTGTTGAGAGTGGTGAAGAAAGCCGCCCTGAGATTTCGGCAGCGAATGTTTTCAGCGGCAGTTGTGCTAGATATTGCCAAAGCATTTCCTAGCAAATGCCACAAGGGACTTTTATATAAACTTATAAATGCAAAGATTCCTCGAACAGTAACTGAAGTCAGTCCTGGTGGTGTAGTGGTAACCATACATGCCTTCTAAACCCAAGATCGCGGGTTCAAACTCGGCCAGGATCTGTGGATTTTTTTCGGGCGTAAAAACCTAAGTATGGCTTCCTTTGGAAGGGAAGTAAAGCCGTGGGTCCCGTGTCGTACATTTACGGCACAATAAAGAACCTCAAGCCTGAAAGAAGAGGCCTCTGAGCAAAATTTGTCAGCCGTTTCACGCCCTGAATAGAATGGGACGCTGATGACCTGTGACGTTAAAGAGCGTCCGTAAATAAACAAATCAACAACAAAAACAGTAAATGAAATTATACAGTTTCTTACCAAGCCGTTCTTTTTGTATTAACGTTGAAGGACGGAAATCTGATACAAATATAATAAAATGTGACTTGCCTGAAGGAAGTGTGCTGTCACCTACCTTATTCTCTGTATATGTATCTGATTTCCCTATTTCACCCTCTACTCTGACATTTCATTGTGCAGATGAAGCATTAATATTAGCTCAGAGTAAGAATATAAAATATGCACTAGATCCTCTCCGCAGACATCTTACAGGTAGAGGAATGGAATGAGACATGGCGCATGCAAGTCAGTGGTGAAAAAAGTGAAGCCATCCTCATCTCTATGCGCCGCAAACCAGTCAATCCGGGGACCTTAAGTCTGCATGGTAAACTAATACCTCGGAGAATTCGGGTTTAATATCTAGAAATTACTTTGGGCCAGGGGCTAACCAACACACACTCAATAACTGCTGAGCTACAACTGTGACAGTCAGCAAGGTCAACAAGTAAATAAACAGGCTTGCTACCCCCTCCATGGCATGGCAAATGAGTAGGGAGTTGCTGATAGGAAAAACCCCCCAATGTGGGGGGAAAGCATCACTGAATGCAGTACTATGGTATATTCATTATCATCTCTGTGCTATAAAAAAAAAAGGAGGAAATAAAAATTGAAAGTACTACTTAAAAAAATCATATCACTAAAACAATCTGGAGCAATTCCATCATTCCTGCAATCCTTGTCATAATCACAATATTCTGATAATTTTTTCATATAAAATCAGTGTAGATCACCACCTATCAGAATGAATAATTTTCATAAATCTACAATAGTAATGTGCATGGGTTACCATACTGTGTCCCCAAATATTAATATTAGAGGGAAGAGGACCATAAATTAACTTTACTGACATCAATATCCATAACCTGTTTATTATCAGAATCATTAATTTGAAATTGACTTCTATTTTGTGAACCCTTTGATAACTTTTATTACAACTTTCAATAATGACATGTAATTTTTATTAAGTGTTCCTTGTTTTCACTCACCTAGGCGCTGTACCCATGATGGAAGATACACATTGACATAAATTTGCTATTTTTATATTGTAAAATTTTAGTATATATTGATTAAAAATGAATTAGAAACACATCCATATTATTAAAAATTTATAGGATTAGATGAACTTACTTGTATTTTGTGCGACAAGAGTCAGTCTCAGAATTTCCCTTGCCCTACATTATTTAACCTAAATAAGAGTTATTAAAATAGTACTTTTGGATATTGTGATGTTGATTAGAAAGTAAAAAAAATTACCCTATGGTTGCATGATGTGTTAAATGTTATGCCTCTGTCCTAGCAAGACAAACTTCCTGATGCTTGGACGATTGACAAATCCTTATAATATGGAGACTACAATACTGCAAAAAGGGGATCATATCATGATTACCACTATTTTAATAAAATTAAATAAGAGCAAAATGCTTCTATAGCAACAAGCTGTAAGTTAGAGAACACACAAACACACAAATTGATTGTAAGTTTGTTAACATTTAGAATTCTGGGTTGTCAATTTTTTTACTGGGTAATGAAATGCAAAAATATTGCTACTAACTTATAAACAAAGGAGTTATAAGGGGAGCAATGGAAGTTATTTAAACTCTGAATAATATCCACAATCGGGATGGACAATACATTAGTAGCCATGCATCCAAGATCATTTTTCTAGAAATATAATGAATCCATCTTTATTACTCAACTCTCAGCAATTGAATATTTTTAAATATTCAATTGTCAGATTTCACCATCTGTAGGAGGGTACCAACTCTTTTAGATACTCTGGTATGAGCTCTGTGGACCTTAAGCACATTGTGGTACTTTTGACATCACTATAAGTGCTACAGGTCAGACATTTGACCTCTTCCCTTTGGGGAGTCATAAGGGTGGATTGGAATTGGTGTGGCACATGGCCCAACACTCATGTGATATTGAGAATATGGCAATGTTGGGTTACCTACTTAGATGGGGAGGTGAACTGGCCAATCCTAGCAGCATTGCTGGGAGCTGGGCAGAATAGCCTGGCACATTTAAGCTGTGCCTCAACTTCAAAAGCCCATGGAGTGTGGCACTGACCTTTACCTGGCTGCAGCAAAGGAATTTACATTTTGTCAGATTTCAGCACAGCTAGTACTGAAGCCAATCAATGGCTAGAATATTTTAGCATAATCTGAAAGCCTCAAGTATCTAAATAACAATGTAGTTTTCAATATTGTAATTATATAGCAAAAATTACATGTAGTAATATTCCCCCCTCCTCCAGCTTTTTGTAGAAATTTCTAGTCATTTTCTCATATTTGCATTCCTATTATATATTTGTAAATTTGGTAACTAATTTCAGCTTAGTAGTTTTAATCACACCAAAAAAATTAGTAAATAGATAGAGTTTCTAATCTGTCAAGCTGATTTAATGCTATATGTCCAATACATCTTTAGAAAGAAACATCCAAAATTTCTTTGAGAAATAGCAACATATTGTTTGTGTACAATTTATCATTAGGTGCATTAGAAAAAGAGGTCCTAAACCTTCATACATTAATATGCTTAACTTCAATGTAACAGAATAATATAAGTAGTAGTCCATTCATTCATATATACATCAACTAAGATTAACATAAATACAGTACAGATTCACATGTGCATGTACATACATACATACATTTGAGTTCTCTGATTCAGGCTCATATATTGATAATTAAAACAGTCACAATGCCAAGGCACATCATACATAAATAATTACATGTGCTAAAATTCACAAAAATAATATATGCAACTGGCTTATATTAAAATGCACTTTCACAATAATGAAAGAAAAGAAATAGTATAAAATATCACAGTGCTCATCATATAAAACATATAAATATAGTTTTACTTTACAGACATTATTTTACAAAAAAAGGCACATTTTATACAAAGATATAATAGAGATTCAATACACCACATCCGTACTGAGATAAAGGAGTTCTGAAACTTTTGTCGTTATCTTACTGATTTGTAACAGGTACTTATTATTATTATTGTTATTATTATTATTATTGTTGTTATTATTATTATTATTATTATTATTATTGTTACTACTACTGAATCATACATGAATATGTTTCTGTACATTTGGGGTCGGTAGGGTCTGTTTTTATATTGCATTTTTGAAGTCAATTTTGTATTGCATTGCCTATTTTAAATTCTATCAACCAAATAAACAAAGGCTGATTAATAATAATAATAATAATAATAATAATAATAATAATAATAATAATAATAATCTTAGATAATTATGAAAAAACTTTGGAATAAAACCTAAGTAACAAAGTGGGGGTGAATTATAATAATATTAATAAAAAATAGTTCCATTTTCAATAATCCTCACTTCCTTGAGTTTCAACAGCAAGGGCATTCTTTATCATTCTGCCCATTAGGAGTTAAAGTAATCTACTAAACTATTCACCACTTGTTCTTAGGCAACTGTTTATCTTCAATGAAGTCCTGATTTGTCTGCTTAGGACTACTATGTCAGGATTATTTCTGCTATCATGAAAATATAATAGCTAAGCTGTTATAGTGTTTTAAATTTTGCCATTTAAGCTGCCATTGAAGAAAACATGAAATAGACAGTATTCAAGGAAAAAATTCTGTTAATTCCAAACTGAAAAAGAAAAAAGTCAATTACCTCATCCTCATATATAACTGCCATTTCACACTGCTTCTGAAGCTGACTATGAAATACTGGTAATAAATACTTTCTGTTCAAAATTAAACTCATGTACATAATTTATGATTTATTTGCAATTATGTTAAAAGTTATGTTGGGAATCCTGTGAGATATTCACATACCAGCAAATGTAAAATGCTGTCAATACTGCCATATTCATATACAGAAAGTAACCTTAATCACTAACAGAGAAAGGAGAGGACACAGTGAGCATTTGATCTATTTTGTTACATGTTCACACAGTAATATTATTTTGAAAAAAAAGAGATACATATCTGCATGCTCTGTACAATAGGTCTTATTTTTCAAAATTTGGTCATAAAGCTTCTCCTTTTGTGTGTACATGGATCATGCATACTTAAGGTATATTAAGTGATTACCAAACATAGTTAGTGAATGACTCTATGAAGTGGTTTTCCAGATCCAGCAAGTTTGATTTCCATAGAGCTAATTTTTTCCTATTATTTCTTCTTCATACTTAATGATTAATACAAAGTACTGTTTCAAACAATTTTATTTTATTGTTAAGAATATGGTAGAATATGAAAGCCAGTTTTTATACTCATGTTATCTGAAGACTTAAAAACAAATGAAAGCAGTAATGGTACATTCAAGAATGAGCTCTTCCTCTTTTTTTTAGTGTGCATGACTGCCAAAGAAATAGATATAGAAGATATTAAAAGCAATTCATTATATAATAATAAGATTTTAAACAATTTATTTTGTGATAAAAAAAACTAAAATTTCTGTGGTATCTGCATTATAAAAGGGAGAAAAATAAAACAGTTTTTAAAGCATTAGCATTATTGTAATTGATATCACAATAAAAAAACCTTATGTTCTTTTTGCAGATATACAGGTTTCCTAAATATGGATGGGTACCACTCAACAAAGTTCTGAAGAAGATGTGAAGGAAATTCCCTACAGTACTCTTTGAATTTTGTACTGTCTAGCAGAGTATCTTCAAATGTTGAAATATAGCACTGATTTGTAACAGAATATTTTAAATTATTTCATAAAACAATGACATGTATTTCAGGAAAAAATTTTCATCAGATAATTGGGCATGTTGTCTTTTATGGTTAGAATTACTTTTCACTTTTGCTTTACAAAATACATTAGTGGAATACTTTTACTGTTTACCAATTCACAAGTATGTTGAATTTTGGTGACATTAATTTATGTCCAAACTTTACTTTTGCAGCATACCATACAAAATATCAGTTAAATTGAATATATTATAAAAATCCAGCACAAAAAAACTAAATTCAATGTCATGCAAAAAACCTCTGGATTCACAGTTCGATAAACCATCAGATTCAGGATTGTTCATCATTTCCTGAAAAACCTCTTTCACAAACTCCAATTTTCTACTACTGAGTTGACAATTTTTGAGTATGATGTCCACCTTGTTTTCACAGCTATAGAAATATGCCTTCTGACTATCAAATTGGGAATATGATTACATTTGTTGAATTGTGAAAGAAAGATGGAATGCAATTGCTTGTATAACATATAGTGAACTTTTGTAACAGTGATGTCAAATATTAACATTTTAAAAAAATTGAGTGGAGATTGTAATTTTTAGTGGTGTGTATGTTACAATCTTGACTCAATTTTTTTAAAATGTTGCAATTGTTTGCTTCTTCTTCTTCTTCTTAGAAGAAGAAGAAGAAGAAGAAGAAGAGAAGAGAGGAGGAGGAGGAGGAGGAGGAAGAAGAAGAGGAGGAGGAGGAGGAAGAAGAAGAAGAAGAAGAAGAAGAAGAAGAGGAGGAAGGGGAGGAAGAAGAAGAAGAAGAAGAAGAAGAAGAAGAAGAAGAAGAAGAAGAAGAAGAAGAAGAAGAAGAAGAAGAAGAAGAAGAAGAAGAAACTATAACTTGAAATATTTTACAGCTTTTTAACAGAACTAAATTCAAACTATGTGTTAAGTAGTGACTTCATATTACTTTCTTCTATAAGCCATTTAAATATCCAGATATCACACTTTCACCATCGTAACATTGTTCTATAAATTTATTATAAAAATTCAATGGTCCTAGTATGTTACCAACAGATCAAACAGTGCTTGAGTAGTGCAATTGGTATTAATATCATGAAAGTTTAAAAAATGATCCACTAATTTTCAATTTGATGTCATGAATCTCAACGGCACAGAACATTCACAATTCTATCCAATATCAGTAGTGTCATTAACTTTCATGAAAAAAAAAAATCAGATTCATTTAGCTCTTTCTGAATTTGTTCATAAATGTAGGCTGAAATACATTTAATTACATACTTCAGTTGGAAATGAGTTACCATTGAACACATATTTTATTTAGTATAGCGATTTTTAAATTCATAAGAACTTATGGAGAGCAGTCTGTTCTTTTTAATTACAGTGTTTATTTGATGAAACACACCCACCATGTCTTAAAAATTCTAACTCTTGTTTTTCTAAAAACAAAGCAGTTTTAATACCAAGTTTCATAAAGTTCCTATTTAACTGGACTTTATCATTGAATATTCTGATGATTAGTGTGGATGATTCCCTTAAAGCATTGCAAATGTAATAAAAATTTCTTTCAATTTGTTTAAAATGTAATACACACTTTAAATGTTCCCTTAAATTCTTGTATTTATGAAAAGCTTGAGATGAGTTCATCTAGTCTCCAAATCCTGTAATATTTCATACATTTTTCTTCACTTCTAATAAAAGATGAGTTTTAGATAAAATTGATGTTAATAAAGTGATTCAAGAGGTATGAATTTTTTAAAAAGCCAATCTAGAAGTGAGAAATGTGATACAAAGCAACTCACCAGAAAGTGTTAAACTAATCATCTGCCACTGTGCTCCTTCTTGAACTTCAGAGCCTTAATTTTGAACATTATGGCTTATTGCAGTGAATCTCAAATGTTTTTTACTTGTGAACCCCTTATTTACCAGGTTAAGTCATTAAGTAAGTTACAAATAGACATAGGTACTTCATGCTTGAATGTGGCACCTGAGGCTATTACCACTAATTGGCAGCATTAGTTCTGTGGCAATTGGTGACATTCAACAAGAGAAATTTGATGTTTACAATAACTAAACAGCAGTTTCAAGATGGCAGCACCTTGTAGTGAGTGTACAATCCTCAAGCAGTACTCTGTTGTGCAATTTTAGTGGGTTAAAGGTAGCAATATTCATTAAGAAATGCTTACCATCTATGGCCAGAAGTGCCTGTTATGTTAATGTGTTTGCAAGTTCTCTGAAGGGTAGAAACAAATTAAAAATAAACACTGCATTGGCTGATTGCTACAGAAGTGAATTTGCAACCAGCGGAAGACTTAATCCAAACAGACAGAAGGGTAACTACAGACACTATAGTCACTGCTATTGGTTGTTAACATGGTATGGCCTACGTTATTATGCATGACAGATTAAGTTTTCACAAAGCCTATGTACAATGGATGCTGCGAATGCCGACCCAAAACACAAAATGCAAAGTAAGGATCTGCCATTATAGCATCTCATTTATTACAAAGATGGACATGATATGCAGCTCAAATTGTCACAGTTCACCATTACCAGCTTGAAACAAAGGTTCATCAATGCAATGGAAATATCCTGTGTCACCTGTGTAAAAATAAGTTTAAAGTGATACCATCTGCCAGTAATGTGATGCTCACAGTCTTCTGGAATTACAGAAGCATACTGTTCACAGAATTCCAGCCTCAAGAACAAACTGTAAATGCAAACTCCTACTGTAACATCCTCAGGAAACTTCATAAGGCCATTCAACTTAACCTATCAGTATTCCTCATCAAAAGCTCTTGCATGACAACAGAGTGCTAAGAGAGCAGTGGAAGAGAGAGGATGTGCATGAAGCTAGCTCCTGGAGTTAAAGGAAAAATGAAATAAGAAACAATAGGAGTGAGTATTGAAGCAAACAGAGGAAGAATTGGGACTTTTATTAGGATAAAGTGCAACAGAGCTAAAAGAGAACAAGGAGAAGAAGATGCAGAAAATGTTTCTTTTATTAAGTATTATTGTTTCATTATTGGTAATTGAGGGAGTGAAAATCAAACCTGGACTGAATGGGAACCAAGCTGTCATGGAAGAGATTTTATCTAGAGTAAAGGCCATGGATGAGAGATTATGAAACAAACTGAATGGAGTAGGAAAAAGAATTAATGGAAATTAAGGATGAAATAAGACATGAGGTGCAAGACATAAGAACAGAAGTGAACAATATCAGAAGAGGAGTTGAGGGCATGGAAGAGGGATATCGAAGGTTTAATCTAGTTATCACGGGAGTTAAGGAAAGGAGTGCAATGTGGCCTATACAAGAAGTTAGAGAGATATAGGAAAGAACATTAAGGATGGTGTTACAGGGATGGGAGATAGCTGAAGCTTAGAGAGTTGGAAGATCAAGAGGAAAAATAATGACAGCTGTGAGATTTGCATATGTGCAATTTGTGTATGTAGAAGTCTTAAGGAAAGCCAAGCAACTAAGAGGAACTGGTATTTTTATCAACAAGCATTTATTGATGGAACAACAAGCCCTTAAGCAGAAGTTCATTCAAAAAATGAAAATAGTAGTTCAGAGGGGAAACAGGCTTTCATTCGCAATCTACATTTGTGGATTGATGAGCAGTTGGCATTGTGCAGCAAAGTGATATAAGCAACATAAGGCTGCATCAAGAAGAAATGAATCAATGTGATACGAAGGCATGATGTGAGAGAGATGGAAACAAGGAAACTAGTATCACTGAGAAAGGAGGAAATACAGGTGGCATGCGGGCTGGCATTTCATGATTTTGGTTCCAATAATGATGTGCCACTGCCGATTTTTCCATCTGTTAAATTTGATGTTTCTAAAATGTTCTTTCTTCTAAATTGTCAGATTTCTCTTGGTTTTTCGTATGTATTTTGAATTACATTCTAAACATTCTATGGCCTATATGAAATAAACCCAGAGATAAAACTTCTAAACGAAATAAAGAACCCATTTGAATTGGCCACCTGGGAGAACTCATCCTAAAATATAAAAAAATCGCTATGAATTTTGACCTTCCGCCATGGGATCACCTTTCTAGATTCATTTCAGAGCCATCGGAGGTCACCACAGTTCACACAACAACTTGCAGGGGACCAAAACAAGCATCAGAAATCACTGGGTCAATGGCTGAGGATGGGAACGTTGGTTCCTGAAACATTGTTCCAACTTAGAAAAACATAGTAAGTGAAGTGTGTAAATAAGTTACCCATAGTGTATAATTTTAAATGGGGTATGTTGTGACTAATTTTAGGATACTTAATTTTAACTGAAGTAATGGTCATTTTCCACTGATAGTGGATATAAAAATTCAACCAGGGTATGCAGTGGATAATTTAGGGGAAGGGAAGAATGGTACTAGGCAATATACTACATTCAAATGTATGGAGGAACAGAGAAATAAATTTAAACAGATGCTGGAATTGAAGTATGGCCAAATATGCCAACATGGAATAAGTTATATGTTAAAAAATAATGAAATAGAGAAGGCAACTAATAACATAAATACATTAATGCAAAGAGATCAAGTTGGGATGAAAAAGGGGATAAGAGCTGTGGAAAGGAGCAAAGAGTGGTATGATGATGAATGTAATGCAACAAAAAAAGTTGCTGAAACAAATGCTGATAAAATGGAGAGGTGCAGGAGATGATTTTTTTTTATTTTGTTTATTTACAGATGCTCTTTAACATTTCAGGTCATCAGCGTCCCATTCTATTCAGGGTGTGAAACGGCCCACAAATTTGGTTCAGAGGCCTCTTTTTTCAGGCTTGAGGTTCTTTATCATGCCGTAAATGTATGACACAGGACCCTTGGCTTTACTTCCCTTCAAAAGAAAGCCATTCTTAGGATTTTTATGCCCCAAAAAATCCATCGGTCCTGGCTGAAATGCAGGAGATGAGAATTCAAAGAAAGAATATTTAGATGGGAAAATGTTTTATAACTTGTTGACAGAGAGTGGAGGAGGAAAAATGAGGAAAATTTAATCAGAATATTAAGTGAAGGAAGTGTTAGTAGGATTTGGAAAATGTTAATAGCAACATATAACAAGTATATAACTAAATCCAACATCAATCCAGGAGAGTGGATAAGTTATTTTAGAACTCTTTTTAGTGAGTGAGCTTAGTGGTTTAAAAGCGACACCAAAGTTAGAAGTAGGAATGTGCTATATAGAAATATTGAATAGTGAGGTGAGGGATGATGAAGTAGTTAAACCAGTGAAATGATTAAAAAAGAATAAAACAACAGGAATAGATGATGCCCCACTAGAATTTATAAGAGAATGTTAGTGATGTAAACAGAGTTAAGTTACTAACAGAACTGTTTAACTTAATTATGGCAAAGGAAAATGTACCAGAAAGTTGGAGGAAAGCAATCATTTATGCAATATACAAGGCAGGGAATTTGTAGATATGCCAAAAATTTACAGAGATATTGCATTATTATCAAATGTTGGAAAACTTTTAAACAGGCATTTTGACAATTCCGCTACAAAATTTGGTTGAGGAATATAAAATTATTTCAGAATTTCAAATTGGATTTCATAGGGAAATACACATAATGGATAATATATTCATTATAAAAACATAAGTGGATAAATATTTAAAAGATAAGAGATGAAAACTATACTTGGCATTTTTTCACTTACAGAAAGCATACGATTGCATAGTTACAATTGTTATGGGATAAATTACTGAGTAAGGGAGTAAGTTTTCATATGGTGAATATTCTTAAAGCATTATATAAGAGAAATACCTTCTGTCTGAAAGCAGGGAAAAGAATGGTAACAAGAGAAATAAATCAAGAGAAGAGATTACCCAGTGATATTTAATTTGTTTATTGATGACATGTTAACAGAGATAGGAAAGAGTAACAATTCGTTGCCAATTATTAAAAATGTCATGATTTCGGGATTATTATTTGCAGATGACTTAGATGTTGGACCCATCTCAACAATTTGCTTGATTGCCACAGGTGGTCGAGGTCGTTAAGGTGAAGATTCATATGCAGGATGTCTGGGGTTTGATTTCCACAAGGACTGTCCTCCATGACTGAGGTTTTTTCCAGGTTTCCCTTAGTTCTCATAAATGGCAAATGCCAGGAAGGTACCCTAAACTTCAGCCTGGAACAGTTCCTTCCTTAAAAAAAAAAAACACACACACACACACACACACACACACACACACACACACACTCCTTATCCAATTTCGTCTATGGTGCCTCAGTAGTAAAAACAGGCATTAAATACTATTAAAAAGGACAATTGGCTTAAAGCAATCCTTGCAGCAAATAGACAAATACTGTAATAATTAGAGCTTGAAGGTAAATTAAGAGAAGACTCAAACAGTACTATTCAAAAAAAGAGCAAAATTGAGTAAATATGAGAAGTGAAGGAAAGGAGATAAAGAATATATGGTAGTTAGAGATTGCATTTTATTTATGAGTTAAAATAGATTGGGGTGGGAAATGGGAAAAGCAGAAAAAATTACCTTTGCCAAATGGGAAAGGATCAATGGTTGCTGTTATAGGTTGTAATTATAAAATATCAGATATGGCTAGAAAAAATACATAATATCTTGGTTGAGCCAAAAATATTGTATGGTATTGAAATATGGGGACTGGAGGGGATGGGAAATTGTGGATGTTGTGCATAGGATGTTTTGCAGGGAAATTTTGGTGTACTAAGCAAAATAGCAAAGGAAGTTGCATAAATTGAAACGTGAAGAGTGGCACGGAAGGGTGTGATTATGGAAAGAGCTCTCAAATATTGCTTCAGAATTCTAAACTTAAACAAAAGAAATTTGTTAAAAAATGCTTAGAATTTCAAGAAAAGAGTCTAAGGAGCAATGGGTAGAGTAATAATCTTAGGAGAACAATGGAATGGTGTATATTTGGAGGAGGAGGGAGAATAATGTAAATGGTATTTGGAAAGCTGTAAGAAGGAGATTAAATGATATAGAAATACAAAAACTGTTTAGAGAGATAAAAGATCCTTAGTACTTTATATGCTGATAAAAATAAATGGGAAAGAGAGAAGTACATGATAAAGCAAATAAAGCACATAGAGAGGGCATTGCATGGTTAAGCAAGTGTGTGAGATTAAAAGGAATAAGGAAAGGGTTTCTGCAGAATCAGTATCCAATATGTGGGGGAAAGGAAGATTGGAACATATAGTGTTTGAGTGCAAAGAACCAGGACTCTGGAGGAAAGAGTTTATGAACCAGAAATGGTTTAAATTAGATATAAAAATAGCCTTAATGAAAATCTTCAATAAAGATAACAGGAATGTATGGGAGTTCCTGATGTAAAGTAAAAAATAGATGGAATTGGGTACTAAGATGGAAAGTACATAAAACAATTTAAAGAGTTGTACTGTGTTTAATTATATTATAATTTAGATAAAGGTAATTATGACTGGGAGTGAATTAAATTTTATTAAATTATTGAGCTTGGGATTGGAAATTGTTTTTAGAAGGTGAATAAATGTAGCATTATAGTATGCATTTGAGAAATAAAGGATAGGTAGTAGAGGCTGTAGCTAGCTAACAAAATAATGGCATGGGTAAAGTAACTGAAAACCTTTATTTAGGACCTTGGATTGGGTGGCAGCTTGTTCCCCTGGAGTCCCAATAGGCTGCTGCTGATGAACTAGGTAATGGGGACTGATGCAATCAAGGTGGAAATATTGTATTTGTTTAATTACATTAGAACTTAGATAAACGTACAAAAACTAATTATTGTGTAAATACATTTTTGTAACTGTGAGGGGTCATACCTAAAATGGCTTGGGTCATACAGGTGGAGGCCCATTGGTAGTTTATATTTATATTTTTTCTTAGCATATCAATAAATTTAATTCATTCATTCATTCATTCATTCATTCATTCATAATAACACACCTCTTCATACTACCAACAAGACAAATGAGACTACAAAATTTTAAGTGGGAAGTTCTCAAGCATCCTTTATATAGCCCTGAAACTTGCTCCAAGCAACTTCCATTTGTTTGGCCCTCTTAGACATTATCTATCAGGTGCACATTTGAAGCTGTAGAAAGGGTTCCAACAGCAACCCAAAGAAGTTTCTGCTGCTGGATTTCACAGGCTTGTGAAATAATGGGACAAGCGCTTCAGTGCAGAGAAAGATTATATTAAGAAATAAAAGTATTTTTCAAATCAGTACCCTTTATTTGTTTAAGTTCTATATCCTATGTAACTTACTTAATGATCTACCCTCATATACAAAATGTTGTACAGAAAGATTTTATTGAGAAGTGAAAGTATTTTTCAAATCAGTACTATTATTTAAGTTCTAAATCCATTTGTAACTTACTTAATGACTTAACCTCATATATAGAAAGCATTAACAATTTTAAATTAGCCTAAAGTTGCTGTAAATAGGCCTACTTTAGGATCTCCCTCCAAAAATGAATCAACAATGCTCAAAATATTCCCTCATAAGTTTAAATAATTATATATTAATTTTAACTTTAAATCATTAAACACAAAATTAAATAGGTAAGTTAATAATGCAATAGCATATTTTCCTATCTTTAAAGTCACATTTTTAGATTTCACTCATTTCAATTTAAACCAGACTTTAAGAATTGTTTTTTGATATTATTAAAACATTTTATACATTAACAGAATTCCACATATGCTAAATTACACAGTTACAGGAGAGTTTCAATATATTAAAAAAATCAGTACTTTTTTCTCATTGAACTTTAAATGAACAGGTGAGTAAATAGCTTGCTTTGGATGATACAGAACTATGAAGTCAGGAACCAAAGAAATTGAAAGTGATCTAAAACTGTGTTTAACTTCTGTTGCCTGGAACACATTTCCGTGTCTATATTCAAAGTTTTATTCTTATAACGGACTAACGAAACTACTCCCTGCCACTCAATATCTAAACACATGACTCACTTCAAAGAGCTGAAAACAATGGGCTGATTGTAGAAATGATGACCTATTTTAAGTTTAGACACTGTCTATCTAAACAATGTTTAACATAAATTTGAATAGTTTAGGATTTTCACAGTGAAATATAGTATCATATAACATGCTAAATGTTTAACATACTTATGAATTTCTGTTGCTTAAACATGTTCAGCCAGTGTTTACTAAGGCACAGTTTAAGTTTGAATATAATCTGGGGAGAAGTATGGTGTATCTTTTGTTAGATTCTTTGCTTATCCCATTCAATTCAGGGCATGAAATAGCTATAAATTTTGCTCAGATGCCTCTACTTGCAGACTTTTACCTGCTGTAAATCTATGACACAGAATCCATGGTGTTAGTTCCTTTCTGAAGGAAGCCCTACTTTGGATTTTTATGCCTAAAAAATCAATCAACTCTGGTCATGATTGAACCACGATCTTGAATTTATGAGGCAAGTACAGTTACCACTACAGCACTAGACCAATATTTGCACAGACATAATGTCTAAATGTGTAGAAATCAGAAGGAAATATCTCAGTTAAGAAAAGATTATCTTATCAGCCCACTGTTTTTTTTTTATAGTGTTTAAAGCCCTTCTTACTACTGAGGCACCACATGCAGGTGGACACTGATGATACATGAAATGAAATGATAAAATGGGATAGATTTTTTTTAAGGAAGGAAAAGTTCCAGGCCTAATTTTAGGGTTCTTCCCTAGCATTCGCCATTTATGAGAACTAAGGAAAACCTGGAAAAAACCTCAGTCAGGGAGGATAGTCCTGGAGGGATTTGAACCCTAGACCTCACAAGTCTGCACCTTAATGACTTCGGCCACCCGTGGTGGTATCAGACACTGTGAAAAGTTGCAATTATGTGGAGAGTAATACATTAAAGCAAAAGAAGACAGCATTACAAAAATAAACAGATTCTTTCATGCACTGAGGCAACAAGCAGCAAAACTACCCAATTTTTATCTTTCCATCACATAATACCAATTGCAATGAAATGAAAATGATTTCATATTGTTGTCCAGCACCTATTTACGAAAAAGCACACTATTGGTAACAATGCAGTCATTAGATTTAGTGGTAACAGCAGTGTTAAAGCAACAAATTGCTTTCGACTCTTTTCTTTATTTATTTGGCAGTTAATTGAATAAAATTTATTCTATTCCAGTTTATGTAAACACAACCATCTATTCTAATATAAATTGAATTCTTCTAGGGATAATTTTCCCAATCATCAGAGGCCTGTTGTTTATATAAATCTGAAGGAATTATATTCTATGAGCTGCAAAATACATAAAGATAAGTGTCAAAAGCAATTTATTGCTTTATCACTGCTGTTAGCACTAAGCCTATGACTTAGAATAAACAGAAAACAATTAAATGATGGTAACAATTAGTAATTTATAGTAATGAGGTCATTGTATAATATATAGTGAACTTTTGTAACAGTGGTGTCAAATATTAACATTTTAAAAAAATTGAGTCGAAATTGTAACATACACACCACTAAAATTTAATAAAATGGAAGACTAGTTTCGGGAGCCATCGCTCCTATCATCAGAGTCGACCAGGAACTGATGATAGGAGCGATGGCTCCCGAAACTAGTCTTCCATTTTATTAAATTTTAGTAGTGTGTATGTTACAATTTCGACTAAATTTTTTTAAAATGTTAATGAGGTCATACTCAAAAGTTTATGCTCACCTAAAAAGGACAGCAAAATAACGTTTAATGAAAGGAAGCTTGTAATCATCAGGAAGTTAATTAGCCTTTACCTCACTCTGTTGATGGCAATCAGGAATGTTCTAGTGTCCTGCACACAGTCAATGCTTAACATTCACAGTATTATTATTTACAACATAAAATGCACTAGTTGCCAAGAACTGTAATGTCAGAAGAAGGTAAAATGCGATAGGTAATGAACAAAAGCATTTGTGTCATTCTTAAGCAAATGTCTGAAGTCCAGTAACAAGTTCCTTGCAATTTCCTTTCAGAAATGAAAGCATGCTATAAAATTTGCTTTTCAGTACATTTCAAAATATTACTGTAATCAAGCAAAATATGAGGAAGAGAATGCCGTCAAACTAACAGTAAATATATCTGGAACCTTCTCCATGTAAATATAGTAAATATGCTCCATTGAACACACCCCATACTTGTACAATGTAGTGTAAGATTGAGGTAAAACAAGCGCTCTAAGCAGTATTTAATCATTTGGCTTTAGAAAAGGTCTACTATTAAACATTGCAACTTAGCAGACATATTTAAGCTTTGTTTAACATAAAACATTGTCTTATTATTTTTGCAATTGGCCAATATGTCTAATTCGTGGTGACAATAGTTCAATATCCCAGGTGTAAATTGTAATATCTAATAATATTACAATATAAAACTTAAAATCCACCATTAAAGAAAAATTTTGATTGTCCCTTGTAAAGATTTTGGAAAACCTCAGTGGGGGTTTGAACCATAGTTTGGGAAACACTGGCTTGCTAGATGTACAGCTTGGAGATGGTTCTCTTCATCTTTAATGGAATAAAAAAAATTCTGATCTGCTCACTGTATCCCCTTCTGTAAATGTAAGAACAATGGCATTAAATTATTTACAGAAATTGTTAAAATGGAGGATAAATAAAAAAAAATCATACCTATACCATTTTATAGGCCAGTGTGCTACCTGAATTTAATACTTAAAACCTGCCGGTGATGCCACAGCAATAAAAACCAAATAAAATAAAATAATGAAAAAAAAGGACTCTCTTTGAATTACATGTCACAATTATATATAAATGCATTAATTAACTTGCTGCCTTCTCTAAGTTAACCACAATTTCTTCAGCCCAAATTCGAGGATCAAAGCTGGGGGCTTCACCTCCTAACTCAGCTGGAAGAATATCTCTTGTTACATGACTATGAAGTGTACTTAAATTGTTACCATGAAGAAATATCTGAAAAAAAATTTAAATTTTACATATTATTCAAAACGGTGAATGATATTTAAAATAATGCTTATGTCTAATTTAATTCGAACCACTTATTGATTTAAATCTTTGTGTCAAAGATTATTATAGTCAAGTGGATAATTTAAGTGTGCATAAATGGTAATTACATTTCTATTCAGCCTAATCAGAAAGTTAAAGTTGTGATAAAAATAGATTTTTGTTAATCATAATATCTCTGTTGCACATGAAGAGATTTGTTTATTTAATGAAACGGATTTTTTAACTGAAAAGTGGCTGATTTCAAGATGTTAGGAAGTGTTTCAACTTCTTGAGACAGAAGATTTCTATATATACATAGAAATATGTATATAATTTGGAACAATATATACAGGGTTATTTTAAATGAATGGAATTAAGATTTGAGATTTCAAACAATGGTCCAAGTTTACATCAGTACTTTTCTCATATGCAAGAGCTGCAACAGCATACTGCTAATATAATTGAAACCATAATTTGACTGTGTATGGCAAGAACTTGATCATCGCCTGGAGATATGCTATGTGGCATGGCTGCCACATTAAACATTTGTAAACATTTGTGATGTAAATAAACCTGGAGAGTTTCCCTACCCATTGGTAGCTTGTACGTTTTTTTTTTTTTTTTTAATAAATAGTTTATAATAAAAAGAGTTGCTGAAGGCAGAGCACGTTTAGATGTGTGCTCATGTGGAATCAAAGAATGAAGATTCAGTTAGAAGTATATAGGGTCAAAATTGCCTCATTTAATCCAACTGGATATTTCTTAGTTGGAGGAAGATTGCAAGAGCAGATAACTATACTGTTGTGATACTGGTGCTGATGGTGATGTTGGTGATCAGAGTAGTAGAACTAAATGCTGATTTGAAAACAGAACAAATATTGGAATTGCTGAAGTATATCACCAAAGACTTCATAAATATAAAAGGAATGGAAAAGAGAACTTATGAAAAAATAAGCAGAAAATTTGACTAAATCAAGTCAATCCTGGAAAATCCTAAGGAGTAATGAGAAGAGATTTAATGGAATGCGATCATCAAGTAACATATTTGAAAAAAAGCAGAAGAGAAGGAAAATTAATGTGATTATGTTTTAGAGTCCATGAAACAAGAGAAAAGCATATATGCTAAAAATTCACGAGATTTTTCAAGACAAGTTAGGCATATAATTTAATGAATGGGAAATAATTTATGTCCTTAGAGTAGGAAGAAAAGACCAGAACTAAGACCAGTAATAATGAAGCTTGCAACAATGAAAATAAATGGGATAATTTTCTCAAGTACCAGAAAGTTAAAAGGTTGAAGAATTTTCATTGAACAAGACTATGAAAAGAGAGAGAAATGAAGTTTATTACTATGAGAAATGAAACAAGCCAAGAGCCAAAAGAGAAAAAGGTTTGTTCATGGCTTAGACTTGTGGACATTTGTTAGCAGACTGAGAGACACTTATTAATTAAAATGCAAATTGGAACTTCCACAGTGAAGCTAATCATATGATTGATATCATTGTATGATTCAGTTGAACTACACACCTACTTGTCATAATGTAGGGAACCGGTTTTGAGAACATTTAGTTCTCATCTTCAGCCAGGCTAATGTCCAACTGTTGGATCATTCGTTGAGCTGTGAGAATATGTATTCTGCTCTGGTGGAGGTGTGATAAACTTGCAGTGTATGTTTTCATCTCTGGCAGTGTTGAAGTTCATTAGGCTGTCTTTGTATTTGTAGATGTAGATTTTCTCCCAGATTGCTAGTTCCGTAGGTCCTTGTACTGATTTGAACAATTTTGCTTTATTCATTATGTCGTGATTTTGTGTCCAAAAATGATGCTACTGCTGATTTCTCTATTTGCTTGTACTTTATGTTGCTGAAATGTTCCTTTAACCATGTGCTTATGTTTCTTTTTGTTTTTCCAATGTAGATTTTTTTCACATTCTGCACAATTTATTTTGTAAATACCTGCTTTTTCTTCTTGTGGAATTCTTGTCATCATAAGTTTTTAACATTAAATCTATTAATCTATCAGGTTGGCACCGATTAATAGATTTAATGTTAAAAACTTACTGATAGACAATGTTAATGACAGTATTCCACAAGAAGAAAAAGCAGGTATTTACAAAATAAATTGTGCAGAATGTGAAAAAATATACATTGGAAAAACAAAGAGAAACATAATCACACGGTTAAAGGAACAATTCAGCAACATAAATTATAAGCAAATAGAGAAATCAGCAGTAGCATATCATTTTTGGACACAAAATCACGACATAATGAATAAAGCAAAATTATTAAAATCAGTACAAGGACCTACGGAACTAGCAATCTGGGAGAAAATGTACATCTACAAATACAAAGACAGCCTAATGAACTTTGACACTGCCAGAGATGAAAACATAAACTACAAGTTTATCACACAACCACCAGAGCAGAATACACATTCCCACAGCTCAACGAATGATCCAACAGTTGGACTTTAGCCTGGCTGACAATGAAAACTAAATGTTCTCGAAACCGGTTCCCTACATTATGACAAGTAAGTGAAGCATTAAGAGTGTGTAGTTCAACTGAATCATACAATAATATCAATTATATGAGAGACACTTATTGGAAGAGAATAGACTCATGTCAATGGAGTCCTTGAAAAGAAGAGGGAATCCAAGCCTGACATTGTTGGAGTCAGAGTTGAAGAGGGCCAGTTATCAACATGTCACCAACCAAACAAGTAACCCCCAAGACCCAGCTGGTTGATGATGTGAGTAGAATGAACTTAGGAGCAGCTACAGGAATTGATGTTTGAAGGAATGTTGACCTTGCATCATCTTCACCTGAAGGAAGTATTATGCACTTGAAGATCATACAGGAGACAGACCAGTTAGTAATAAGATAATTACAAGTAGCTCCAAACTGCAACAATTCAGATTTGAGAAAAAGGATCAGTACAGGGAAAAGCACTCGGGAATGGTTATACTCAGAAAATAGAAGATTTATTAGAAAAAGTGAAGAATGGAGAAATTACACAATTTCTAAATTTAGCGGATATGATAAGTGTTGTAGAGACTTGGTACCCTCAAGGAGTGCTGTCACTGATCTGAGTGAATTCAATTTTTAGAGAAAATGTGGTATTAAGAGAAAGAACAAAGATAGGGAATCAGTTGGAATAGGGCTGTTTCTCATAAAAGATTTGAAAATTAAAGTGAAAGTGTACAAAGTCTTGGGTGAAAACTAAGTGCTAGGATGTTTTTATTTTTTTTGGGGGGGGGGGAATGGTATTTAATGCTCATTTTACTACTGAAGTACCACAGGCGGTGCTATGTGCTAGGATGTGTGTTAATATTTCAATAATATAGAGTAAAGGAAAGGATGTAAGCTAAGTCCTATACTATTCAACTTGTTTTTGATGATATTCTAGAGACAATAAGATTAACAAACACGTTCCAACAATCAATAATAAAGAAATATTGAGTTTGCTTTTTGCTGATGACTTGTAATAGGATTAATAATCAGTGTTCATTTAATAAAGCTAATTGAATTAATTGCCCATTATTGTAAGAAATGGGGTTTAAGAATTAATTTAAATAAATAAAAATTAATGGTATTAAAAAAAGGGCATTAAGTTAAAAAAAGATGAGAAATGGTATTGGCAAGGAAGAGACATCCAGGTGGTTAATAAATATTATTACATAGGAGGAAGATTAAATAGTAATGGCAGATGGCGTGAACAAAAAAAAATATTAGCTAAAGGAAAACTTCCTTTGAAAGCTTTTTGGGAGTTGTCTAGACAAAATACCAGGGATGCAAATAAACTTGTTAGAGTTTATTTAGCAGTGGTAGAGATTAGAATATTATATGGCATTGAGATTTGGGGATTGGAGTAGGAGTGACTAAATGTGGATATAATTCATAGAAACTTTTGTAAAGAAATATTAGGCTTGCCAAGAGCCTCACCCAATGATATTGCACAAGCTGAATTAGAAAGAATATGTTCCAAGGGGAAAATACTGGAAAGAGTGCTGATATATTGGTTTAGAATAAGAAATTAGGATGAACTAAATGTTTACACCAGTGTCTGATTGCACAGGAAAGAATTAATCAAAGAGAAGTTTGGATTAATAAGATCGCGGAAAATTTGGATAAAATTGTTTAGGAGCAATTTAGAGAGATAGGGAATCATTAGAAAATGGTTTGTAGAAAGTAATTAAATTAGTAATGGAAGACAATGAAAAACAAGAAATATTCTCCAGTTTCAATTTCAAAACATTAAATATACATCAAGAACTTAAAATGGTTTGGTCTTGAGAAAATTATGTTGAACTATGCGACAAAGTAGCAAGAGAAGGCTTTGAATGTGATAGAACAGGGATTCTAAAATTGAAAGGTCTTAGAACAGAGGTGATTTAGATGAATGTCCATTGTAACCTATGAGATAATAATTGGTACATAGTTGTAGAATGTGAAGAAACCCAAGATTCTTAGATAGAATCTAGCAATAAAGAAATGGTCTAATTTACCAAGTAGTATTATGGGGGAAAAGATAGGAAATATGAATTATAAAAAGCATATATTGAAAATAGGAAATTATTTAGGCAAATTAAAAATAAAACGGTTGAAAATTTAAATAAGATAAAAGTGAGATATAAAAAGAATTAGGTGTTCCATTTACAGGCAAATAGGGCTCAAAAGCTTAATAACCACAGTGTTGGAGCATATTGGAACCCAGGTTAATTCAACAACTAAGTGTAGTGTTTTATAATCTGCTTACATATATGGGTTACCACATTTTTGTTGGAGTAAATGTCTTCTGGAATATTCTGAAGGCACTAACCCTATTTGTTATACATATTTTGTGTGTATTCATTTTGTTATAAATATTTGGTATGTAGATACATAAGAAATAAATTCACATTTATATAATACATGTACAAAGTTGATACTTTAATTTAGACTAAATGTGTACATAAAATGCATTCTAGACAATGGGTTAAAAGTTAACATGTGCTCAAAGCTAAGATGACAAGATAAGATGATAGATTGCTCTTATTCTTATATTCAGAAAGCTGGTGTTAATCTTGATCTTGAGATCAACCATGAAGTGGAGGGCCAGTCATTTAACCATGTGTACCAAAGATCTCACTATCACTGTTTACCAAATCTCTTACAAATGTTTAATCTTGAAGTCATGCACGCTACCACAAAGAACATGCAGGAATTAGCTTAGTCAACCAAAGGTCCTAATGGTAAAAGAGCACACATTAACATGAACCTGCAGGCACACACACAACACTGGCAACATTCATATAGTTATAGATAGCAATGTAACCAAAAAATGAAATGTGTAAATATGTGTATGTGACAGAGAGAGAGGAGGGGTTGGTAATCTTTCTTCTACTCTATACAAAATCGCTGATAGCTCTGAGTGAAATGTTTCACAATTCTTTGGAACCAGGCTAAACTAGGCCACCTTAAAATGTGGACTAACCCTCTGCCCCTCATTTCACCCTTTCACATTTGATGAGATTTCAAAAAACAATTCCGGACCATACTGTAGAATTGTTCTGTAGAAGCATACAAAAATGTCAGCTCTACAGCGCATCCTATGTTGTCTCTCATTTCCTTACCTAAGGAAATGGAGAGATACTGAAAGAAGTGGGAAAATGTTCTATTTCACTGAAAAAATTTCCCATATTGCCAAAAATGTTTACTATGCACTTTGACCTACAACACAATATTTTGAATAGGAATACCTACATTACTTAGTGTAGTGTTATTTATTTACTTGCAAAAATGAATACCAACAATGGAGATAGAAAAAATGAGAAAAGCAAAGTTAGAACAGAATAGGCTTTCCCCTTTCAATCCGTACCAACTTGAATTCTCTTTAGAGAGTTATGAATTCATTGTATTTATGATTTTCATATTTTAATTGCATTTATTCATTATTTTGTTACCTTGTGATAGAGATTAGTAAAAAATAAAGTAAAACTGAATGTGCTGAATCCATTTCAAATAGTACCTATTTCAACAATCAAACGGAGAACCTTATATAATTATTATGGGGATTAACAATTTATTTTGTAAGATATAATAAGCTAGTCAACTCAGGGTAGTTCAACTACATGTATATAAATAATAATGGTATATAGGTTTCTTGGACAAAATAGCGTGAAAAATGTTGGTTATTTGAGGCTATTATTTAAAAATAAATCCGTAGTAGCTTTAGGTATTTCAGGTTCATAACTTGTATTACATGGATGAAAATTCTTGTCCACAACCATAAATAACTATCTCAATATTCCAGCAACTGGTATAGAATATAAACTGTAAATAAGCAAACTATACAATTAAAACTACAATTAATATTATTTACCTTAGTCTTTGTCTTATCCTTGAGGAAAGGTCGAATGATGGCAAGCGCAGCTTCTAGAAACCAGGGCTGATTGATGAAATGTATTCCCTTAAAGCGTGCAGGGAAGCAATCTTGCAGTCCCTCAACTATTAATTTCAGAATGCGAGGGCTGAGGTCTGAGGACTGACGGAATGAAAATGCACTCCAGTCTACAACCATTACAAACCCATTTGCTTGGTTTCGTACTTTGCAAATAAGACTTTCCATTGTGAGCCAGAGAGCTTTGTAAATCACCTCAAGAGTATAGGAATAATGGTCCCAATTTGCAGCAAACATCACCACCACACACCGACCTTTCCTGTAGATATATTGATATTTTCATTTATTCTTCTGTGAATGGAACCACTATATGCTAACAACATTAATGCCAGAATCATAGCATTGCTCTCCACTAGTCAGTTCCAAAGCAAAACAAATATACTCCATTTGCAGAAACAGGTTTTATATTCAACTAACTTTCATATAAATTAGACTTCAATAATAATTATCTTAATACTACATACTAAAGGTAAACAAAGTTTTATATTCAGTAATGACACAAATAGCGCTGCTCTCACAATAGACAGGGAAGATAGCTGGAGAAAAATGTATTAGTTTGAATAGCAAGTGCAGGACTGCAAACAGTACTAACAATCATGCATGTAAAAATGACCATACATTTTCTGTTGTTATCTGCAGTATTATGTTACTGTAAGTGAAAGACAGAGTGCAGTAAAATATTCAATTAGCTTGAGTATGGAGAATTCAAAATTTATCCTCAACACAAACTAGCAATTCTGTTCTCCATTAGCAATCTCCTTTTGCCAATCACTTTGTCATCTAAGATCAAATGTGTCACATGTGTTTCAATCTCAATGTAGACTCAAACTTAAGTCACAGCCTTTGTAATATTTCTGCATTTGTGTTTTTATGATAGCTTAGAAAACAGTATCCAGAAGCAGTATGGAACAACCTATGTTGATAAAATCTTATTTCATCTAACATAATGATGTCACAGCATCCAATCAGGATATGAACTCCTTCTGCTTTTAATTGGTATATTTTCTGCATGCATATTTTTCATGAAAACACAAGAAACATTAAAACACTTTCACTTATTAAAATTTTGTTAAATCAGTTCAGTTAAATGTGCTCTAAAAATTCATTAGAAAAAAAAAAATTAACTTAAACACTATCAATTCTTTAAATTTTCACTCCTGATTTTGTCAAATATCATACTACCATGCGTTCCATTTATAGCTGGGTGTTATATCACATATATGCACAGTTCGCTTGCACTTCAGTGATCTTGGTATTATTCCAGTACCACACTAGTGGTGAATGACCCGCTCAAGGCCTATCAGCTGTGTTATACTGTGTCAATGTGCATACTTCCACCATGGGTGGCAAGGTCGTTAAGGCATGGACTCATGAGTGGGAGGTATGGGGCTCGAATCCCACCAGGATCGTCCTCCCTGACTGAGGTTTTTTTCCAGGTTTTCCTCAGTCCTCATAAATGGCAAATGTTGGGGAGGTATCCTAAACTTAGGCCTGGAAAGTTTCCTTCCTTTCCCAATATATCATTTCATCTCATCTATCACAAGTGTTCCACCACCTGTGGTGCCTCAGTAGTAAAAACGGGTGTTAAACACTATTAAAATTCAACTGTGCATACCAACATTGAAAGTTTACTCAAGATATCTTTGTTGTGTGTGAACTACATTAGATTATTCTTATTAGTCCAGTGAAATGCCTACCGAAAAATTCACGCTTGAACAAAAAATTGTTATATATGATACATGCTTAAAAACCAAATCATGTAGACTATTTCAGTAGAAATTTCTTGGTATTCCAGTTCCAGGCAGAGAAACTGTTAAATGTCTAGTTAATAAAATTAGGACAATGGGATTGCTAAACGCTAAACCTAAGAAGCAAAAAAGTAATGTTCTAATGGAAGAATGCTTGTGAATGGAAATGTGATCCAAAGATGCCAGGAATGTCTGAATGCAGATAAACACCACTTATAAGAAGGTTAGTTGTCATTATAGTGCATATTACTATCACTCATGAGAGTAATGCAGGAGTTTTAGAACGGAAAACCCTCAAGTGTAACAGACAGTGAGCGGAGCATGCATATGAGCAATTCGTAACTTGGAAATATAAGGAATGCTCTGTATAATCACTTTTTATTGACATGAATAATTGTCATTTCATGATCTAAAACTAGAACATAATGCACCTATTTTCTGAGCTCTTGATAATTTTATTGTTTGGCATATTTGTGAAAGCAAATATGTTATTTAATGTGAGAGATGGCTTATCACTATTCAGTGTCCTAAATTACATTTCTGAGGATTATATATTCATTTATTGCTCATCTCTAAATATGATCATTCCTGCCTTAATTATACAGGTTGACTTATGTAAAATGGGTAGTGTTTAAAACAGTATAACTTTGTATATTGAACTATTTTGCACAGTATTTCATTTAAATGGAACTGTGACAGTTTTATTTTATATGTTACATCTTGATGTCCCTACTATGGAATGCTAATTTTCCTTACCTTTTGCTTATTGTGGTCTATAGGGAAAGATATGATACCTGAATATGTGTTTTTAGTGAAAAATTGTTGGATATTGAATTTCCTTGTTGCCATGCAATGGGCATTCCAGAGAGAGCAAGTCATAGGTTTCATGTCATAGATTTACGGCACATAAAAGAACCTAAAGCCTGAAAGAAGAGGCCTCTGAGCAAAATTTATTGGCCATTCTATGCCCTGAATTGAATGGGATGCTGATGACCTGAGATGTTAAAAAACATTCATAAATAAATAAAATCTCACTTTAGTGAGTATGTTGGGAACATCATGACCTTTACTGAATAAGACTGGTAAACAATGAACTTGCTGTTTGACTAATGTGGCAGAAGATATCTGGGTCCATTTGCACCAACTTCCTCAAAAATCATTGCGTTGTTTGTCTTAGGATGTCAGGTGCTCTTACTTCACATGTTATGGAGTGACAAAGGTAGTGAAACTATGTTCCACAGGATTGCTGCTGTTCATGAATTGCATTAGCCAGATAAGTTCATTACTGCTCTAGTTCTTTTTTGCATTATGGGGAAATCTGACATTCTGAACATCATACAGTTCAAAGAAAATGTCCATTACTATCTTTCTAGTAATTTGAATTTCCCTAATACATGTATTTTGGCCTCACTTTACCCATATTCATGAAATGTCTCAGTATTCAATAGTAACTGAAGTATGCATGCAGTTTTGGCAAACAAATAGAAGGTTCACTTTTTTCAAACATGATGAATACAGATAAAATATAAATAAACGTATTCCATTAATGTAGGCATTTTGAGCTATCTGTTCAGCAGCCCCTATTCTATTTTCAACAAGACGTTGCGTCATGTATGAGCTATAGTTTCCCTCCTTAATCAGTTCCTTTGACAACTGACAACCCTCTAAGAAACTGTGGCTACCCAGTTCATCTGACCTAACATCAGCAGTTTATTCCATAGTTAGCTTAAACCTAGTTTATTAAAATCAACCATAAACAGTTAATGATCTGAAAACAAACATTGTCACCAAAATCATGGCACTTACCGAAGAATTTTACAACAAACTACCAGAAACATGGAGCAATGCATATGGTTTATTTGGTTTACTTACAGACACTCTTTAAATCTCAGGTCATCAGGACATGAAACGGACAATAAAATTTGCTCAGAGGCCTGTTCTTTCAGGCTTGAGGTTCTTTTATGTGCCATAAATCTATGACATGAAACCCATGGATTTACTTCCCTTCCAAAGGAAGCCATACTTAGGATTTTTACTCCCCCCCAAAAAATCTATCAACCCTTTCCGGGATTGAACTTGCAATCTTAGGTCGGTTACCACCAAAACCAACGTAATGGGTACAAATGTGTCTACAGGAAGGTCATTTTCAGTTTTTGCTGTGAGAGTAAAATACTCTCCCAAATATATATTTTACAATTACCATCAGTTGCCATCAAATAGAAATGGGATGAGCTTAAAAACCATTACTTTTATTAAATCATTTGACTATACTCTGCTTTCCACTTCTCCGAATATAATACACAGAAAAAAATTATATGTACACTTAAAGAAAGAATGGCCGAATTCTTGGATGCAAAATAAGAAAAAGTCCCATTAGAATCAAGGTCTCTAAAGATATGATGGATCTTCATGAAAGTATATGTTTAAAGAAGACACTAGTACTTCCCTACAGTCAGCCTACAAGTAGATTGCAGCTGTGGCAATTGGCTTAGATGATTCAAATGGAATGTAATGTTGGTACCTATGCAAGTTTGAATAGCACATCTTTTTTTTTATACTTGAACCCCCTATTTTTTATGCATTTTTTCATTCTCTTTGTTTTATGAACAATATAATTTGCTTAAAATTAAATACAAAGTATAATTTTAAAATAAATTACATAAATCATCATCTGTTTATTAGGCTAAGATCCTTGCACTAATTAAGAAAGAACACATACATGATTGTTCATTTCATTAAAATAAAATATTTCATTGTGGTCATTTAAAAAATGTGCAAGTTTTACATAATAAACTCGTTCAGTATACTTATAATATTTTCTATCACTGTACTTCCCAGTGAGGGTTGATGGCTTGCTTCAGAAGGAAAGTAAAGTTGTGGATCCTGTGTTATGGGTTTACTGCACATAAAAGAAACTCAAGTCTGAAAGAAGAAGCCTCTGAGCAAAATTTATTGGCTGTTTCATGCCCTGGATTAAATGGGACGCTGATGACTTCGAGATGTTCAAGTGCGTCTGCAAATAAACAAATCACAGTATTTAAATGAGAAGAATGTTAGGTTTCATTCAGTGCTATGAGTGCTTGTATTGTCTTTTATCTTATTCAAGAGTGAGCCACTCAGCCCATGTATTATGGCACACCTACCACGCTTCTCAGCGACTAGTCAAACTAAAGGACACTATGACTCTCAGAACAGCTTGCTGTTGAAATGTTATGGCTGCTTTTATGGACAGACGTACAACTCCACTGTATTAACTTTGAGTAACGCGGGGTTTTCGCCGTCTGGGGCCGCCCGTAGACATGGCATGCAGGACGAACTGGAAGGGGTTGGGCTCAGCAATATAGGGAAGACAGGCAGATATAAAAGCAACAGTAAAAAGACTTTCTACTTGGGATAATAAGCGTCTTCAGGCATAGGTAGAAAGAAGACCCTTTTCATCTGCTACCCAACTGAAGGCGGCTTGTCACTTTCCCAGTTCTTTACAGATTGTAAGGAATCGCTGTAGAGAGTTTGACTAGGCAACTATTTAGCTACGCGTAAGGAGGTACTATAGGATGAATACGCCGTGTGCATCATCTTGCGTGTACCGCCGACGCTAGGAAGATCGACCGACGGAGAGTAATTACTTTGCGGACGAACTTGTAGCGTCGTCGTTGAAGTCGCATAATGGGCCTGTGCGCGTATACCGACCACGTGGTCACCGATATGATAAGCCTTACGTGGCTACTCGTGCTGACAGGGCCGCGTAAGTGTTTCTTGCTGGGGCTGGATTTCGTTTGAAATTCGTTCGGACACCTTGAACGAATACGAGGAACGTTAAACAGTTTGACCTTTCGCCACTTTTTGGAATACATTTTAGTTCCATCTGTCAGAGTATGGAACAATTCTGCTCTTGCAGGAAAACCATAGCGTTCGCGAGTCAAAGATTGTTCAGAGTTGGTTTGATACGCAAGAGGATGTCTCACTGATCCCTCACTCTTCTAAATCATTTGATGTAAACTCTATTGAAACGTTTGGGCAGAAATAAAGAAGACTTCGAGATTTCCTCTCCTACTTCCTTGGAAGTCTGTCGAGCTATGACACGGGGTTGAAGACGTATCGGATTTCCTCGCAAAAAGACCAAATTATTTTCGCCGGCTGGTAGACTCCATGCCGAGAAGAATCAAAAAGCTTTTCCAGTATGAAGAATATGGGACTGGGTATTATTTATTTTTATGTATTGTTTAATTTAATTTTTAATAGAGACCGAACCGTGCCTCAAATGTAAATATTTATTTTAAGGCCACAGTGGAAAGGTCTTAAGGCAGCAATATACATTTTAAAATTAAAGCATTAATATCTTTTCTTATATTTAAACATTAACTCTATACTCTGATTATACAAACAAAGAAAAAAGAAAAAATAAAGAAATTTGTCAAGATTCGAAGCCACATTATCTCATTTTAAAAGTTCGAACACTTTGAGGTTGGAACGTCAAAACTATTCTTTTGGATATGCTTTCACATTAAAGAAAAGCTAATGACTGTATTTCGTTTAATCAATGAAAATTCAATACTACATTACATTTCTGATTTTAATGAAGAAAATAGTAAACGTCTATGATTTTCTTGAAGAAACAAATGTATCTTTGAAGGTTGATTTATATCAATATTACTGACAATCATATTATATAATGTACTGTAATAACATCGCTTGTAGGAGCCTGCCTGCAACTTTGGTTATATTCGGAAGGAGGAAGTGTTCTTTGATTTTGATAAGCGGTCATTTTTATGTGAATCAGCGTACCACCAAATATAAAATACTTACTCTGTGTTTGTTTTGTAAGATAATTTTGTGTATTCTGCAAAACTCAGCCAACGCAGGGACATGTTTAGAGCTAGAAAAGGTGAGTGTGAGGAGGATGATAATTGAAAGAATATTGAAATATTTTTGTATTCAGATGAGCATATATTAAGATTTTGTCTACTAAGAAGCAAATGTGAGAAATAGTAAATGGTTAGGGAAGATTAAAGTACAGTTATTTAAAAAAGGTCTTGGAGATGTGAGTACTAATGGAAATTTTATAGGATTTTGGTCAGAAGTTAAGAGGACATAGACAAATAAATATTCTATGTGCAAATTCAAGAGAAAAGATTGTTTAAGTTTTACAGAGAACTAAACCTTGATTTTTAAAAGAGAAATTACATAAGTGTCTGTGATAGAAATGAAGCTGCTTTCGTTTAGGAGTGTGGGGTCTGAAGAACAGTATGGGATAAGTTCCTTCTCATATTTGTTTTATTTGTAGAGGAAGGGTATTGGCAATACATACACTGTTTGACTGCAAAGGGTCCAATATGGAGAACAAGTTTATTGGTAGAGAAATGGTTGAAGAGGAAAAAAGTAGTGATGCTGAGGAAGATCTTTAATGACAAGAAGAAAATAAATAATCTTGGTAATTTTCAATGGAAAGTTAAGTTAAAGTGAACTGGTCAGTTGAAAAGAGTCAAATGGTGAAAAAGCAAAGATTTTGACTACATTAGTAATAGAATGCAACTTTGAATTTCTGCCTGTGATGCCTCAGCAGTAAAAACAGGCATTAAACACTATTTAAAAAAAAACTTGGTTGTACATCTGAAGATGGAATATTTCTAGTCTTCTGGATTCTAGTAGGTAACTACTGATGAACCACAGATTTCAGCTTTAAAGAATTTATTTAGATAACATATTTATTGTATCATCTCTTTTTTTGTTGTGTGATATGTTGGGATGTACTACGGAGATAGTGACCAGAGTCAGAATCTTTAGACATCCGTTACTTTATAATTTACTTTAATCCAGTACAACAGTGTACTTCATGCTTTAACCATTTTACGTTCCACCTTCATCAATCCAATTACAAGTACGGTCTAATAAAATATATTTTAAACATCAAGTCTTCTAGTTGTTACACATATATTCTACTCCTGAGAAAGGCAGCAACAGACAATACATAACTGGTTTCATCACTAAAGGACCCAGCTTTGCTAATACAAAACTTAGCACATTGTTAGAGATTGACCTTACATATACCGAGAATGCCAAAAAAATGCATACACACTTTCACAGTAGCCTATTTAATATATTTCAAAGTTGGACCGAAAAACAACAGTAATGTGTAGTATGACGTTCTGTAAACAGATGTGACTCACATACATTATGATAGCGTTGCTACGTGACAGGTGAACAAATGAAGCCCAGATTATCGTAAATTAACAAATGAAGCCAAGATTATCGTATGATATTCTGTAAACAGATGTGACTCATATTACATTATAACACAACGGAGTTAAGATTATCGTTTGAATAGCGGAAAGTAATTTTGAAATGGTATTGGAAAACCCAGAATGTTGTTGAAGTTCAAAGGCAACGGAGATGTGTGTACAGAACAGAATCGCCAACGTGAGTAACAATTGCACGCATTCGAGACAAATTTGAGACTCGTGGTACCGTAAGCGATGTTCACAAGGGCAAATCTGGGAGACCTAGCACAGCAACAAGCCCCGCGTCCTCAGCTATGGTTTTGGAACGTTTTGAGCACTCACTGCAGAAATCTACAAAACAAAGTGCACGCGAGACTGGGATTAGCAAAACCAGCATGTCTTATTATTAAAACAGTTAAGTTGAAAAGTTTTCATCCCAAGACTTTTGCATGCATTAAATGAAGATGACCCTGATCGGAGACTGCAGTAGTGTGAGTGGTTTCGGAACATGGTGCAAGAGGATGAGACCTTCGTAAAGAAAGTTGTTTGGTCCAATAAGACACAATTGAAGTTGAACGGAACTGTTAACCGGCATAACTGTGTCTACAGATGTGCAAACAATCCACGTGTTGTTACGGAAAAGGTTGTTAATTTACCTGGAATTAATGTTTGGTGTGGGTTATCATCCGGGGGTCTAACTGGACTATTCTTTTTTGAAGGAACAGTAACTGGCTCAGTGTACCTGAACATAATACACATTTCCGTATTTTTTTAAGGAGTGCTTTAACTACTGAGGCACCACAGGCGGTAGACACTGATGATACATGAAATGAAATGATATATTGGAAAAGGACTGTTTTTAAGGAAGGAAACGTTCCAGGCCTAAGTTTAGGGTACCTCCCCGGCATTTCCCATTTATGAGGACTGAAGAAAACCTGGAAAAACCCTCAGTCAGGGAGGACGGTCCTGGCAGGATCCGAATCCCAGACCTCCCCCTCACGAATTCGCGCCTTAACGACCTCGGCCACCCGTGGCGGTTATACACACGTCTTACCTGCCATTCATACACTCAATGGAAATGAGAAATTTTACTTCCAACAGGATGGTGCACCACCACATTACCACCGAGATGTACGTGATGACAATCTTCCAAGACAATGGATAGGACGAAAAGGTCCGACTGAGTTTCCACCGCGATCTTCGGATCTAACTCCGTTGCACTTGTACCTATGGGGAACTCAAAAGGATGTTGTGTATAGTAGAAAACCAACTACACTGGCAGGCTTCGGGAAGAAATTGAAACGATATGTGCTGCAATCGCTGAGGACACTTTCACAAACGTTGCTCAATCAGTAGTTCAACTGTATCGACGCCGATGGTGGGCATTTTGAGCAACTGCTGTAACTGTAAAAGTCAAAGATGATTAGGGCTAATCATTATCTTTTTGTGTGAATTCAGTTTTGTTATGTTAACACAGTTTTTTCTTTGCTTGAAGTGTATATACATTTTCTGGCACCCTTTGTATTTTAGTTGCTACATGTTTGAGAAGTGAACTTGTAAACTCATTCTAAAGAGCCCTGCAATTATCTTTTGCATCTAGAACAATGCCAAGGTACTTAATTGGTATGAGTATTTCAGAGTTGGCATTTCTAGCCAAAAAATTGTTCTCATAAATTTTTGGATCTCTGATTCAGACAATATACTAAAAACTGATGCTGATGAGCCTTCAATTATTATTTGTGCCCCAATCCTTTAAGGTCTTGTTTGATGAGTTTGTATCCTGAATATTTTAGACATGACATTACTGATCATCATTGCTCTAAGCATTTCTTTCAGATACTGCTTATTTATTGTTTCTCAAGTAGACACATTATTTGGAACTTCCAGCTAATAAATCCCAGACCAAACTTATATACTCTAGATCACATAGCAATATAATAGCTGTATGTGTCTCATGGATTTGCGTGTAAATTTATAAAATACTGAATACGAGAGTTTTTATTAGAACTGGTATTTTATATCAAAGATAACACCACATTTATATTGTCTCGTGTACTGGTGAACAGTGGGTGTAGCAAATCAATATTTTTGGGAAATTGATTGGCAATAAGCTAAATTCATTTGGTTTTACATTTTGTATCTTGCCTTAACTTGATCACCTTAAGAAATTCCAGCATGTATAAAGGCATAGGAGTCGGTCTGTCACTTCAGAGGCCTGTTTACAAGGTATTTTATAGTGACATTAACCTCTGCCTAGTAACAAGCAACATCATGCTGAGCTTGGATCTGTCATGTAGTGCCGGAAAGTTTTAGACAGCTACACACTGCTTTCTCATTGGTTAATATAATTTAAATCTAGAGTGGTGGCACACCATATTTGGTATAGTTTGTGTCACAATGTAGAGACCCCCTAGGCAATCGTAAAACGATATAAGGGGAAATAGGGACAAGGCTAGGGTTTTTTTGCCTTTTGTCTTTGATCACTGCTCTCTAGCTCTCTCTCGCTTTGGTATCCTGGAGGATGAACAATCAAAGCACACCTTCGGCACTACAGATTTCTGAGGCTATCATTTGTAATTACAATTCAGATTGGGGACATGTCTCCTGCATGGCACACTGCAGTTTGTCTCCATCATCACCCTCCTAAATAGCTACCCCGTAAGTCTCAACCGTAATCGTGACATATGCTGAGGTGCCGGCTTTTCAGTTATACTACTTTTGAGTTTGGTACTATCCCGGACTTCTCCTGGTAATGTAACATGTGGCGGAGGAGCCAAAATTTGTAGCAATTTTCACAAGGAATATGGTTCGATCCCATACCTCTAGTTTAGCGTAATATGTGGTGGAAAAACTAACTTTTGGGTCTAAATCCCCAAAATACGGTTACTTTATCTTCCATTAATGTATTACTAATAACACAGGCGCAGGCATGGGTCTTTTTACAATTTTATATTCATGTTGCTTTGTTGAGCATTTCACCAAAGAATATATTCTGAAGAAGCAATTTTTTGCATATTGCTATTGCTGCATTTTTCATGTTTCTGATGTAATTATGCAGTCAATGCATTTCTCAAGTTATACCAGCAGTAGAAGCGAACGCTTCAGTGGTGGAATGGTCATTATGAATTTGCTCATTCATCCTTATGCTTTGTCACCAACGTTTCAGTTTTTATGAATGTTATTCCATTGCAGTAAAACACCCATTTACTGTCACGTACTCCAGCATATTTTCTGATGATCTCAGTGATTTCTTTCCCAGATGTGATTTCTTTCTGGCTCGTTTGGTTTTTAACCAGCCAACATCTTACCAAAGCATGATAGAATGTAATAAGGGCCAGTCTGTGAAAATGATTCTCCTTTAGCATGAACCGAGGACGCTCGTAAATATTGGCGAGGATCTCTCTTAACAGTGATAATTGTTTCTTGCCCCGAGAGAGGGGAGAAAAAAAAACATACTCGATTCACGTGCACTTGCACGAACATTACTGTGGTTATTGTCAATGGAATTTCTATATGTGTAAGCAATTTAAACACTGCTATAGGTTTTTCAACGACGTGTTGTAGGATTCCCTCTTACATTTATTGTTCTGTCCTTTTCTTCTTTATCTATTATTATTATTATTATTATTATTATTATTATTATTGTTGTTGTTGTTATTATTATTATTATTATTATTATTATTATTATTATTATTATTATTACTAAGTGGACATGTCAAGTAATTTTTTACAAACTTATGCAGATGTTTTTCCGCATTTACGCCAGCTTGTGTTCTTGGCACTGCTGCCTTGTGCTCTACCAGATGAAAAAATCCACAGACCCGTGCGAGTGGTCATAGGGGTTTTCCAAAACTATAGCCTATCAAGCCTCTATACCATTAATGATTTTGTTTGCCTATTATAGTCCTTATCCTCATCTCTGCTGTAGCTTATAGATCTTTTAAGTTATGCTTGTAGGTCTGTCGCATTAATCACGGCACCACGGAAGTGGTGGCAACTTCGACTGACAACCGAGGAACCGTGGCGGCGTGTCGGACTGCTTCTGCTCCCCTGAAGGTGATACCGGGAGCTTTATGTCATGTTTATGAGCCACATTGCGGCAATACTGTACATTTGTAACTTCCCATTAGGAGGCAATGATTTCCCACATCCTATTTTAGAACTTGATAGACGCAGCTTGTTTTACGCTTTACTTTGTCTTCTTGAAGCACATATTACGATACTGTCCTGAAATAAGTTTGCACCATGTTACTTTTAACACCTAAGAAATACCATTTTTTAACGGTATAAAATAGGGGTCTTACTCTTAGGGTTTGTCGTTAGGCCCCTTCGTGGTAACGTTCGTTGACTGCAGGAGCATTTTGTGATGATTTAGGGGATATTTTCGGGAGTATATCGCGAGGTCTCCTGAGGTAATATTCCAGAGAGTTAGTTTGTTTTCTTTGCCCATGTAAAATGGGTTTAACGTTTATGAATGCGCTGGTCGCTTCATGAAACGGTGATGTCAGCTGAAGGTTAGCTTATTGTTGTACACATCATAGTGGGCATGTTGAAATAGTGCTATTTTGTGAATTTAAAGCACTTTTGAATTAGAATAAATATATGCGCAAGGAGTACGTGCTGGAAAGCACTTCTGTGGAGATGGCCACCGCGGAGAGCATACTGTATCTCTTGATATTCCTTATGGTGGCAAATGTGTTTGATGGCAATACGCCAATAAAGGAACAGCTGGCGAAGTTCTCTCTCTTTTTGCATTGCGTAACATGTCGTTTTATGAGAGTGCAGTACCTGTGCTTTTCCTCTCCAGCCAATGCTGTCCCCCCGTATCCTAGCTACTGTATAACCAACACTAGCGCACTTGCTTTTTGTGCGTAGCTCAAGTCTAAATTTAGTAATATTCTGGATGATTACCTTTCTCTGTTTCAATCTAATGACAACATTTTGATAATACACACATGTAAAATGTTAATCTCTATGCCTTACGCCAGCCCGTTGACCAGAAATATGTTTTTACCTCGCCTCATGGACAACCGTCAAACACCAATATAATGGATACTTATGCGTAGTTACATTAAAATTCCATTCAAATATATAATAAATCTCACGAAAAATATAACATATATTCTACGATCAATTCCAAATTTGTTTGATTTATTTTCTGCTTTTTTATATTTTGAAAGAGCTGGTATCACATTTTTTTCACGGTACATATATTTTTATTTTCATTTTAACATTTATGTTATACACATCTTCTATTCTATCAGGCATTATAATGTAATCTTAGGTTTAGTATAATATCTGTAACTGCCCCTCCCGTTCTCGCTCTCCTTTCTACCCTTTATGTCTTCTTCCCTTCCCCTGACGCCATTGGTCCTGTTTCACGCTCGTTTTCCTCCAAATTTATTCCTCCCAGTTTAAGACCCCTTCTCTCCCTCCTTTTCTCTCTTTCCTGCACTTTGTTTTAACCCCGGCTACGTTTCATGTACGTATGCCAGCACGGTACGTATGCTGGCAAGTCTGACCTTGCACCGCTTCTGCCTTCGTGCGGCGGCAGATGCTATCGTCGTTACAATAATTGGTTCCTGGGCCTCCTCGTTGGAAGATATAACCGGACAGTCAAAAACATGTGTTGCCGATGGCGATGATGTTTATGCTTCCTGGAGCGAAGGTGTGCACTGTGCTGCCTGTGTTTCAACAGGTAACAGAACGCCTTATCAACGAACATTCTGTGTGCGTTCTCTACATGGTGACTGAAGTGGTTGCGGTGTGGGCGTATCTTATCTTTTGCATAACCTTCCTGTGTTTGAGGTGCGTTCGCGGCGTGGGACTAGGCTGGATCAGTTATGTCACAGCCTATTGGAATACTCCAGACTGATTTTCGGATGGTGATATGAAGAAGCCGACGTCCTTCTATCTCCTTTTGTCCCCTGCTCCTTTCTTCTCATTCCCTTCTCTGCTCTTTATTGCCTTCCTGTGTGCTGTTATATAAATATATGAGTTTTTATTTTGATATGCATGTGTAACTACACTTCAACATGTATTAGTTTTTTTATGTTCCATTCCTCTGACGGACTACTTCACGTTTTTATCATTATTGTTTCTAATTATCGCCGAGGGCAGCGACCTTTACCCGGCGGGGATGTCAGTAGTGTATATCCCTCCTTAGAGCACCCCATCCCACTGTCCCTGTTCACGGTGTGGTGTGGGGAGGGTTAATGTATTTTCGTGTTTGGGAGATGGGTGTGTGTTTTCATGTTTTAAAAGATTTTTGGTGGTGAGTAGGGGGATGGTAGAACCTTCGGGGTTATTTAATGTTGACCTTCTGGGAGAGCGTTATTTTGTTGGATGGCGGAAATTTGTTGGCCTTTAATGACCTGAAGGAGCGGAAATTTGTTGATCATGGGGTGGGCATTATCATTTTGCTGGAAAAACATTTTCAGTACGCGTTCTACTATTAATATGCAAACTTTTTTGTTAAAATTCAAAAAGCATAGTTAAAATGCAAATGACATAGTCAAAACACAATTAACCTTTATATAATACAAATTACATTCATTAAATGTAAATGACGTAGATAAAACACAAATTACATTGATAAAATACAAATTACATTTATAAAATGAAATTGACTTTGGTACGATGAGAAAAATAGTTTTTAGGTCTCATGTAGTAATGTATTAGGGAAAAACATAAATAGTATCCCTAGGCCAACTGCAGCGAGTGTGTTTCTAATTCTGGCTCCGTTGACTTAGAGAGTGTGGGTTGAAAGTTGTGTTGGAAAATATGATTTTTACTTAACTTATGTTTCAACCTTTCCAGGCGCCGAAAGCTTTCATCCTCCCAGGGTCAGGTATTTTTTTACCCGCTATTGTTTCCCCATTGCTCACCCTGACAAATTCTTTTCCACATTTTGTGAATTCCACTCTTAAACTCTTTTTTTCCCCCCCTGTTGAGCGTTTAGGTCAGGTATATTTTATTGTCTCCACCCTCAATCACCTATTAAAAGCATTCCCATTTTTTGTGAAATCCAATCTTAAAAGGCGTTTTTTTTTTTCGTTGACCGTTTAGGGTCAGGTATTTTGTAACTGTTATTGATTCCCCCAGGGTCAGTCTGTTACAGAATTTCCAACCCAGGGCCAGTTAAATGCATTTTTCCGTGTTTTTAAGAATTCCTATCTTAAAAGGTTATTTCTAGAGATTCCTTTTTGAGCAATGAGATGCGGAAAATCAATCACATTGGTTGAAAACCAAGTGAGTAGCGCAAGCGCAGTAGAAAATCCATCCTCGTTGGTTGAAATCCTAGATGGGACCGCGCATGTGAAATGGAGACTGAATCGTAGAAATTGTCAAGGTTTTGATATAAAAGTAAGTTTGGATTTATCAAGTGTGGGAATCATAGTATCTGGTTTCCAAATATGTATTGCATCAACGACAAGAATTTCGTTTTTAGCTCAGTACAGCTAGAGTGTTGTTCCTCAACGTTTGTTAGATCTGATAGAAGGTTATGGATATGAAATACTACGTAAATAAGTGTAGTGAATATTATTGTAAGCGTTGCGACAGTTATACGTATACCGAAATCCACAGACGCCGTTGTTATTTGTAAACCATACACTGTATGGTACAGTAACAAGTCGAATAAATATACTCCTGTGTGTTCAGAGTGCCAGACTCTACATGCTTGTAAACTCTATAATATATAAGTCCGTACGCTCATGTGCAAAAACTTTACATGTTAACTTACAAGTTTCCTCGTTGTGCAAAATCCATTTGAATTTTCAATTAATTTGTGTGTGTTTATATAATTGAAATTTAATATTACGAAAAAATGCCGTACACAGTGTAAAAATCATTTTAGTGAACATTTCCCCTTTTTTATAGTTGTTTGTGGAAGCTTTTTTTTTTTTTTTTTTTTTTTTTTAACCAACGACAAAGTTGTCAACTTTATACCTGTGATACAGAATGCAGAAATATTGTGTTGGAACAAAACGAGCATGTGCAGTTGTTCTACAAAAAAACAGATTTTTACCTCAAAAAGGTTATGTCAATTACTGCGTACTTGTAACCTGCATAATATTACATCACCATTTTCACATATACATAGCTATGTCTGCAAGTGCAAATACGTCCATTGTAATTTCTTGTTCTAGTATGATTTATTTTCTGCTTTAAAAAAAATAGTCTAACACTGGCTACATACTACCTTTAGTTACGATAAACATGTACATATGTTTAATTTCTAATTGTTAAAAATGTGTGTTCTTCCCAACATTTTGTTTTATTTATTTTAATGCATATTTTCAACAAAAGTCAGGTTTTCAACAAAATGTGTGTACTGTTACAGCATGTTTAATTTTTAATACCTAAAATGTTTTATGTATGTGTTTTGCATTTAATGCATATTTTCTACAAACGTCCAGGCTTTTTTTTCCATCAAAATGTATGTACTGATATAGTATGCTTAATTTCTAATTGCTAAAAATGTTTTATGTGCGTTTTTTCCACATTGTCTTTAACGCACATTTTCTAAAAGTCAGGCTTTTCCCAAAATGTATAACAGCATGTTTAAATTGTAGCTGCTTAAAATGTTTTCACCAATGCTCTTGATTTTAATGCATATCAATTTTAGTTATATTTTTAAATAATGTAACCATTATACATGCCACCAAAACAGTGTATTACCATTGAACTAATGTACAAAGTACGATATCAAAAAAGTGTCGACATTTGTAAGCCTACACAAAGAGTTAAAAAAAGTTGTCTCACTCTCCTTATAATAAAATACGCTTATTTAAGACTAATTTTCTTGTTTTTATTCCTTGGCATATCCCACCATTTCATCCTGATATTGCTAACGTTTTGTTGAGTGTATGCAACATACTATTCTAACTACATTGAGAGAAAATATAATCTTCCACGAAAAAAGACCATGTGACTCGTCTTAAAACACATATCCGTGAAAAAACTATTTTAATATTGTACGAGAAAATAATTCTGTGCGATAAAAAGATCCTGCAACTCACTTTAAAACACATGTCCGTGAAAAAAGAAAATAATTTTACTTTTGCTATGAAATTATTTTACCTGCTAAAGCATTGAAATTTTAATATGATACATATATTGCAAACAAATACTTCTAAAGTACAACGAAATAATTTACTGAAAGTAAAAATATACGCAATGTTTTTCTCTAAGCGTAAAATGCAAACACTGAATCAGACTTTCGTGAAGCAACTTCCCTCTATAACCTCCCAGCGGGGTCTGGCTCGTAACCTCCCAGCGGGGTCTGGCTCGTTAATGCAATGTTTACCTATCTATGGGAACGGAAGGAACGCTTCAGGCACCACGTGACATTTAGGGGATAATGATTATTATTGTTTAAAGGGCGCAAAAGAGCTATGGTCATTATTCAAATATACCAAAAACTACACCAAGAATAAAAAACTTATACTAAAATTCAATGTAGAAAAGGGCATTAAGCACATTGAGCAATAATTATAAAAATATCAATACAATAACAAGGGTAAAATGATCAAACACTAACAAAAGGCTGGTACTAAAACACAGCTGCAAGAGCTGAAAACACAGCGGTCTTATAATGGTCTAAAATTGTAACATAAAAAAAACCATAACAAATAACAAGAGTAATATGCTTAACAAAAAATAAAAGACTGGTATTTAAACACAGCTGCTAGAGCTGAAAACAAAAGTCTTATAACGGTCTAAAATTGTAACAACAACACCCTATAACAAAGAAGGGTAATGTGGTCAGCAACAAACAAAAGGCTGGTAACAAAACGCATCAGCAAGAGCTGAAAACACAACAGTCGTAAAATAGTCTAAAAATGCCGTCATAAATAAAATGGTCTAAAATCACACCTTGCTCCAAAAACCACAAACACGGATAAAACGGAGTACTCGCTCCACTGCAACCACATCAACTGCAAGTACCTCCTCAATAGAAGAGAGCAAACCTAGGGAAAGTCTAAAAGCCGCTAGATGATGGCATTCAAGTAAAATGTGACGCACTGTATAGGGGGGTCACAATTAGGGCATACTGAACCTGAATCTCCATTAAAAAGTGACGGTGACAAAACGGCAATGCCCAATTCATAAACCTGCTAAATTACTTCTTCGCGACGAACTGCGCGAGAAGATGACCAATTAAAAAGGGCTGATTTACATTGTCGAAGCTTATTTTCTTGGAATAAACTTCATTACTCGCGCCAGCACGAGAGAACGCCTGGACTTAAAGAATGTTTAAAATCCCCCGAGTAAAAACGTTGCCCAAATTCAGCAGGTCTAAAAAAAAAGGGCAGATTTGGCTGCGATATCTGCGGCCTCATTGCCCGGGAGTCCCATATGTCCAAGAACCCATAGTAGTGTCACTCTGACGCCAGCGTCAAGTATAAACACTACATCCTGGATCTGCTGTACAAGAGGGTGGTTGTTGTACAGTTGTACACTCAGAGAATCGGCACAAATAACACTGTAACCCAATCACTGTTCAGAAAGTATTAAAATCGCCCGAAAAATAGCATAAAGCTCTGCCATAAATACAGACGTCGCAGCGTTAACACTACACCTAAATTTTTAATAAAATTTATTAAAATAAATAAAATTGCATCTAGCAAAGGAAGAGACGATCTCTCTAAAATGTCGACCAATAATAATAATAATAATAATAATAATAATAATAATAATAATAATAATAATAATAATAATAATAATAATAATAATAGGCGCTGCTGTCGAAGACTTAGGACAGGACGTAAGCCCAAGATGAAAGGGAGCTTCTGCTAAATGCCAAGGGGGAGGTAGTTCCCCCAGCTAGGAAAAAAGCAGGTAACTCCAAGTCCAAAGTCCTTTACAACTCCCGAAAACGAAACCCAGGAGGCTTAAGAGTAAAAGAGCGAGCAGCATAAAATGGAGCGAGAGACACATCAAAAAGGGCTCATTCGTGGGATGACGAGGTTGCGCAGTTGATCTACAACCATACGCCGCAAGTAAAAGATCTACGACAAAACAACGGAGGTTCTCCAGACCCCGCGCATAGGCTGGACACAGGACTAGTTGGGAATGCTCCAATAGCGGCACGGATACCCCGGTGATGAATGGGGTAAGACCTTTAGGGGTGATGGTAGGGTAGACAAGTGAGGCAGGGATACAGAGCATTAAAAATATTTGTTAAAAAGCGTGTATGACTCTTAACTTAATAAAAAAAAAACACGCACACGCACGCACACACGCATATATGAAACATTGCTGGAATATAAATTAAGTTGTATTTAATTATATTTGCAGTGGTACTGTACCCTGTAATAACAAATGTGGCTTTGCTGGTATTTTCTGTATCGCGCATGTGAATACTGTGGTAAATTTAATGCTTTTTATTCTATATAACCATCCAGCTGAATAAAATCTATCTCCACCGTGTTCACACACAATAATACGCATCAATGATAACTCTACAGATTTTTTTTTTAATATTTTTACTAACGTAACACTTACGTGCATGCATGACATATTTTAACGTCTGTCGTCATGTTTCGACATCCAAGCCCCATATCATAGCTGTATTCAATGAGAGAAAAGTGCGAACATCTACACTGTACTTTTCGCACACTATTAACGACATTATTTTTTATTATTCATTTAATATGCTTACCGTCATTTCCATTAGAATCTTCGCACAATTCCATCGCACAGCTCCGTCTGATATCAAACCCCTTTCCACGCACCAGATAAATGTATATGCCACGATCTTTTCCAGGCACCAGATAAATCCACATGCTACGATCCTGGTCCGTCCTAGTTGCTGATGAATTCTGGGAGATATGTTGATGTCAAGGATGTCGTTCATTCTGTCGACTTGTACACTACGTCATTGATTATGCGACTTTGAGCGGATGCCATTACATAAATTTGACCGATACGATGTGACGAATTCTCTCTCTCTCTCCCTCTCTCTCTCATACACACACAACGACCACGCCTGTATAAAAGGAATTCCGCTTTGAAAAAATGGAGAAAACTAATATATCACATCTATATGAACACTTGTCCCTACTTACAGATACTCTTGTTACTTAATGGCTAATTTTTGCGAAAGGTGAAAATTGGGGTTTCAAAGGGATAAAGCACTAACTTGGTGCGGTAAAAACTGATTTTAAAACTTTCAGAAGTTGTCCCATTTTGTAAGCATATATATTACTTGTGCTATAATGCGAATGGAGTGAAAAAAAAATTGTCATCACCCTGGTCTAACAGCATAAGTTACTTTATTTTTAGTATAAGGGCTTCAAACAGTAGTTACCTACCTGATTTCCGTAGAATGTCATTGATTTTAACTTTATGGGTCGAGTGTAAAGAGTTTTCGCTTCTTTAAAATTTTCAACTTTCTCCATGACATCACCCTTGGCCTAACTACATAGTCACTTTATTTTTTAACAAAAGGGGGGAATTCATTTTCAAAAAAGTCTTCTTAGTGACAAGAACCTCGATACAAAACCTTGTCTGATTGCGAAATGAAACTAACATTTTTACGGCCGATGGGTGAGAAAAAAATTTATGACACCTCTTAGCTCTAGTAGCACAATTCACTTTATTTTAGGTAAACAGGGCTTCACTTTTCAAAAATATCTTTGATTGCGTACCAAGATCCCACGACCAGTAAGTTGTGTTCTGTAGTTTTCACGTTAACCTCAAAACGTAAAGTTGTGTTTTGTGCTTTTGAATTGACAGAATTAGTGAATTATAATAAAACAAAATGTTCTTCCCAGAATACACTCAACAAAACTTTAGCAATGCCAGGATGAAACGGTAGGATACGCAAAAGAATAAAAACATAAAAATTAGTCTTAAACAAGTGTATTTTATTATAAGCGAACAACTTTTTTAACTCTTCGTGTAGGCTTACAAATGATTACACTGTTTTGATATGGTACTTTGTACATTAGCCCAATGGTAATATACTGTTTTGGCGGCATGTAAAATGATTACATTATTTTAAAATATAACTAAAATTGATATGCATTAAAATCAAAAGCATTGGTCAAAACATATTTTTAAGCAGATAGAACTTAAACATACTGTTATACACTTCGAGAAAAATGCATTAAAAGCAAAACACATAGGGAAAACGCACATAAAACACACTTTAGCAATTAGAAATTACATTTGGGTAAAAAACCTGACTTTTGTATAAAATATGCATTTAAATCAAAACACAGGGTAAACGCACATAAAACATACTTTAGCAATTAGAAATTAAACATATGTAAGAGTACATATGCTTTAGTTTTAAAAAAAACAACTTACTTTTGCAGAAAATATGCATTAAAAGCCAAATACATAAGGAAAATGCATATAAAACAATTTTGGGGTAAAAAACAAAGACAATACAAACTTTTAGGTTAAAAAACTTGTTTTTTGTAGAACGCCTGTACATGTCCATTCTGTTCCAACATAATGTTTTTTTTTGTTTTTTTTTTTGTTTTTTTACATTCTATATCTTAAAGTATAAAGTTTACAAATTTATCGTTTGTAAAAGAAAAAAAAAAAGGCTTGCACAAACAATTATAAAATGGGGAATATTCAGTGAAATGATTTTTACACTGTTTACATTGAAGTGTACTTCACAATTTTTTAAAAAACTGGTGATATTTAAATTTTGAATTATATTAATACACACACAAATAATTGAAAATCGAAATGGAAGATGCACACGAGGACACTCGTAAGTTGGCATGTAATGTTTTTGCACGTGAGCGCATGGAATTGGTATACTTTTTAGACTGTACCATACGATGTATGGTTTCCAAATATAACCCCGCCTGTGGATTTCGGTACAACTATAACTGTAGCAAAGTTTACAATAATATACACTACACTTATTTACGTAGTATTTCATATCCACAATCTCCTGTCTCATTACACAAATGTTAAGGTGACAATATTACAGCTGTGCTTTGCTAAAAACGAAATTTCTGTAGTTGATGTAATATGTATTTCGAAACCAGATGCTATAATTCACACACATGATTAATCCAAGCTTTCTTTTATACCAGAAACTTCACAATCTATGATTCAGTCTCCAGTGCACATGCGCGATCACATCTACGATTTGTACCAATGAGGATGGATTTTCCACTGCGCAACTCACTTGGTTTTCAACCAATGGACAGATGAAACATGATTGGAGTAAAAAATATATACCAACACAACTTTTCACCAAACGCTCAATAAGTCGACGGAGCCAGAGATAGAAATACCCGCAATGCAGTTGGTTTATGGTATGTTATTTTATATATTCTGCTAACGCATTGATACATGAGGCCTAAAAATTATTTTTTCGTATCGTAACAATGTCAACTGTATTTTAACAATGCCTATTGCATTTTATCAATGTCATTTTCACTTTAACAATGTTAATTCTCTTTTAACAATGTTATTTGCATTTTATCATTGTCAATTGCATTTAACAATGCCGTTTGCATTTAACAATGTCGTTTGCATTTAACAATGTCGTTTGCATTTAAAGATTTTTTTCATTTTGACAAAAGTTTTTGCATAATTAGAATAAGTTTTGCATATATTAAAAGTCGTATGCTAAATATTTTACAACAAAATAATAATGTCCGCCCCTACGAATTTGTGCCCCATCAGAAGGCCAACAAATTTCCAAAAAATAATGCTCTACCCAAAGATCAACATTAAATAAAATAGAACTCCCGAAAGCTCCTCTTATCTTCAAAAAACTTTCACCAAAAAAAAAAAAAAAAAAAAAAAAAACTTTTAAGACAGGAAAACCCACTCAGTGAAAAAATACAAAAGCTAAATTAACCTCTCCCCCTTCCCGTTATATTTGCTGCGGGAATGCATAGCACATAAGCTTTCACTGCCTCAGGGAAAGATCACCGGAAAAGGAATATACACTACTTATATCGCATGTACAACCAAATGGTGTGGAAAATCAACATTTGCGGGAAATTTATAGGTAACAAGCTAAATTTATTAGGTTTTACATTTTGTATCTTGCCTTAACTTGATCGTCTTAAGAAATTCCAGCATGTTTAAAGGCATAAGGACAATCACTTCAGAGGCCTGGTTGCAAGGTATTTTATAGCGACATTAACTTCTACCTAGTAACAAGCAAAATCACATTGGGTTTGGATCTGTCAATGTCGGAAAGTTTTAGATACCTACACACTGCTTTCTCATTGGTTAATATAACTGAAATCTAGAGCGGTGGCACACTATATTTGCAATAGTTTCTGTCACAATGTGTAGATCCCCAGGCAATCGTAAAACGATATAAAAAGAATTGGTGACACGGCTTGGGGTCTTTTGACATTTGTCACTGCTCTCTGGCAGGCGCACTTAATTTTGTCACAAGAGCAGGTGAGCATTATAAAGTTTATAACAAGGGTGTTTTTCTGTAATAAAAAGAGAGTTCTGTGGAAGATAAGTGATATATTGAAAGAAACAGTTTACAAGCATTGTTTTAAAATTATATAACAAAATGATGTTTTTGAGTTCTTGATGGCACCAGTTTGTTCCATTATTCTGAGAGGTGTTCGCAGACACACTTAATTCTATTACAAGAGCATGTGCGCATTGTAAAGTTTACAACAAGGATGTTTTTAAGTAATTACAAGACAGTTCTATGGAAGATAAGTAATATATTGAAATAAACAGTTTACATGCATTGTTTTAAGATTATATAATAACAACATTTTTTTGAGTTCTTGTAGGCACCAGTTTGTTCCATTAATCTGAGAAGTGTTCACTTTTATCACACCTTTCACGAACAACTTGCCTTTTCGTGTGCTTTTTGCAAGCAAAGTTTTTGCATCTGTCACATTTAATGGAAATGGATAAATTTCTTTGACGTCTACATAAGATGCACGTCCCTTGTTCCTTTTTCGGAGATTCACTGATTTGACCTTCAGAAGCTGATGTTTCAGCACAGAATAGTGTAAAAATACTGTGAGATCGATTGGCAAGGATTTGAGTTTTGCTCTAGATATGAGCAGTTTTTTCATAAGACCTTTTGCTAGCTGCTTGAGATAAATACGTCTTCTTGAAGCTGCCTCCGGTTTCATGAAGGAAAATAATATTAGTGAATTGATGCCTGCAATGTTAAAAAAATGTGAAAAATAGAGCCAGGGGCCATGTTCTTGTAATCCTTGAATCAGAGTAAGAGGCACACATTTTATCAACAGTATCAACTCCACCTTTCGTCATGTTGTAACCAAAGATGATTTCAGGCTTGCTTGCTCCTTTATTAATTACTGCCATGTGACGCATAGTAAACAGAAGGATGACAGCTCGGAATGCACAAGGTACATTTGAAACTAAAGTCTTATCCTTCTATAATCCAAACAAGGATTTACCAATTTCTCTCCTATTCTTCCTCATTGTTCCAAAACAGGTGATGTTCTTCTGCAGCAAATATTCAGAAAGGGAGTAGCTTATGTACCAATTGTCAGTTGCTAGATTTCTGTTAAAATTTTTTATTGGCACCACAAATCTCTTCACTATGTCATAAGGAGCATTAGATACTCTGTACTGTACTTCTGGGTGCGTAACTCAACAAACCTCCAGCTTACTGCAGTAAAACATTTTCACATCACATAATGCAAACATTTTTAGCCCATATTTGGCTGATTTGTTTTGCATGTACTGCATCCATCCACAGAGGCCTCTGAAAGGTTATCTATTGTGGTAAATTCACTCATGTTGTAAGAATTTGTACAGTTAGCAACAAAAGCCTACAAGAGGTATGAATAGCAGTCAACTTATCAGTTTTTCTCTTAGCATCCATTGTTTCTATATCATCAAACCTCATGCAAAATAGAAGGAATAGAAACATTTTATAATTCATTACAGCCCTAAGTAGTTGCATTCCTGTTTCATCTGCTGCCCAAAGTTCCATTACATATGCATGATGTTCCTTTCTAGTTCCAATTAATAAAAGAATCCCCAGCACTGCCATTATTTCATGTCTCGGAGTAACCTTATTATCCCTTTCACGCGAGAACTGATATGTGTCTCGCTGTCTATTTATATACATATTCGTATAGTATACAATTTCATCAATAATGTCAATGTAATTTATTTTCAGAAAAGCACCGACTTCATCAACAATATTCATTGCACTCCTCTTGGGGCCTGGAAGAATTTTCATGATATTTTTTTTCTCTTTGTTTTTGAAGTTTTAGCTGACTCACTTTTATACCATTGTGTACCTTTGTCTCTTCCAATAAAGAATTCCTGCACTTCTTTTAGTTTGAGATCATCGCCATCCACCCCTTCCTTTTCAGATTCACTACTGTGGTTTTCTAATTCATTGTTCTCATCACTCAAATCTGCATCACTTTTCTCCAGTTCTGTAAAATCCACATAGGTTTCATTATCACTTTCTTCAAACAGCTTACGAATCTCCTCATCTGAAAACCCTTTGAACTGAAAATAAATAATAAAAATAATTAATAAATACATTTACCCACAGAGTCGGATTTACAAATTGAAAATGCAGCTATTCGGAAAAGGAATGATTAAGTGCATTTTAATGGTTATCACACTTACTTTTGCATATTGCTGACTCACAGAACCAAGCATGCATCCATCACAGGAGCAGTTGCGCTTTGTACTTTTTACAACATTCAACACATTGTCACTTACAATGCACTAAGCGAACTGGTAACAAGCAAAGAAATGGCAACCGTCACCACATTGTGGAATAAGCATCAATAATGGAATACTTTGCACCAGTGATGAAATAACTCAAGGTTAAAACATCAATAAAGCATAAATACTGCTTGTGTTGTACTTTTTAAAACCTGCTGGAAGGTTAAATCAGAATGATAGTGGAGCCCAAAAAAGCAGGACATAGTATTAAAGCAGCTTGTATTAAATATTAATTTGAATGAAAGGAAAACTTTCTAATCATTGAATTATTGTTTATATGTTCACTATTAGGGAACAGATTTTATATAAGTTTAGAATAACTGAGTCGACTTTGTAACACTTACACCACTAATAGTTTTCCTCTTTTAAAAATTATTAGTGATGTAAGTGTTACAAAGTCGACTCAGTTATTCTAAACTTATATTAAACATCACTGTCACAAACGTCCACCATATTTAACTAGATTTTATATAATTAATATTGCACATAAAAATACGCATTTAAATAAATTTAAAAAAAAAACTCATATTTTCATACTGATAAAAAAGCAATTTGAATGAATTTCATTCCTATAAATATTGACACGTGAGTGACTGACTGCACGTGCTGCCTCAGTGTCTCATAGGGGATCCCTCATTTATGACAATGGCTTACACAATGCACTTGACTGGAATATTGCAGTCAGTCATTGCCCTTGACTTGTTTAAAAGAGACCATTTACACAGTACCGGTATATTAAGTGCAGAGATTGGTGACATAATGTCAAAAGTACAGTCAAGTATTCATTCTCATTTGCAGCAATATGTTGCTGAATTTAGTGAATTTTTACAAATGGTGGAAAAATTCTATTCTGTCAAAAATATGAGAAATCTGTAAATGCGGATCAGTGATCTCAAGTTTTGCAATATTTTGTAGCTAGTAAACATAGAATGGCCAATTCATATAACCTCTAGACAAGTTCTTTTAGGTGAAAGGGCTTCTTCACATACTCCAGTTTCAAAAAGTTCCAAATATTATACCGATTTATGTAAAACATTTCTTTCATGTGATATTCTTTTATATAAATTGAAAAGTCCAGAGCTTAGATATTTTCTTACAAAATATACAAACTTTGAAACACCAGAAAAATCAACATTAAGAAAATTGAATATCCTGCATGTTACAAAGAAATGCTAGGAAAGATCACAGCAGAAGTTGAAAATAAAAAATATGGGTGAGAATAAATGAATCACCAGACTCTAGCAGTAGGAAAGTGGAAAAGTTGTGGTAGGAATGCTATAAAATAATGAAATAGTTTCCATTAGTTTTCTATTAGCACGTAGAAAAATATTAGCATAAAATCATGTAACAAGGCTCGGTTATTCATTGAATTTCTGCAGTAGTTATGACTGAATGGGATGAAATTTGATAATGTTTTGCTCTACTTATGGATGCTGCTACATATATAAAGAAAGTAGCAGAAGGCCTTTCTTTAAGCTTCCCAAACAAGCATGTAACTTTTATAGTACATGGTTTACACAAGAGATGTGAGCAGATGTGTACATTGTATCTTGAATTGGACAAATTAATTGCAAATGGCAAAAAAGTGTTTGTTAAATGCCAAAAAGAATTGACTTGTTTGGAGCCAAAAATTCAAATTTTGCACTTCCACCTAAACTCATAATTGCTTGCTTGGGGACATGGTTAGAAGCAGTAGTGCATTATGCAAACAATTTGTCGCTCCTGGTGGTGTAGTGGTAACCATATTTGCCTCCTAAATCCAAGATTGCAGCTTCAATCCTGGCCAGGATCAATGGGCTTTTTCAGGTATAAAATTCCTAAGTATGGCTCCCTTTGGAAGAGAAGTAAAGTCATGGGTACCATGCATAGATTTACAGCATGTAAAAAAACCTCAAGCCTGAAAGAAGAGGCCTCTGAGCAAAATTTATTGGCCATTTCATGCCCTGAATTGAATGGGATGCTGATGACCTAAGATATTACAGAGCATCCATAAATAAACCAAATCAATCCATGCAAACAATTTTGAAAATTTTAAATCAGTGGTAGATGGACTAAATAAAGATGATGCTTCATCAATTGCAATTCTTCAAAACTTACTCAAGGACAGTACATAAAAAATGAATTATCTTACATATCTGCAAATTTGAGTTATTTGTGTCTCTTTATAAAAAATTAGAAACATCAACCAACTTATAAACTGAGACAGTAAGGTGATTGATATTGTGAAAAAAATTAATTCACTCAAAGGTACCAAAGCAGAAGCTATTAAACAGAAATTTAAAAGTGTGTTTGAAAAATATGACGGAGTTCATACTATGTGTAAAATTGCCAAAGTTTTGGAAGAACAAGCAGGCATTGGTGAAATTGAAAGTTGGTGGCAATGACATTCCTTTGATGAAATGTGCAAGACTATATTCTTGTGATGTAGAATGGTCCTTCTCTCGGTATCGTGCATTGTTTCCAGACAACCAACATCAATTTGTGATGGAAAGCTTGGAGGAAGTTTCCATAGTTCATTGCAACAGGGAGTTGTTTAATCCACCACTGTCTGAACATGATTGGTGCATGATTTTCTAAAATAAATATTTAGAATTTTGTAATATTGAAACAAAATATTTTTGCATCTTATACATATTTTTCATTTTTTTACTACATAAAAGAAATATTTTCAAGTTTTTAGCACATAAAAATCCATATACTATTCATTATAGACAATGAAACTTTTCTGTTTAATAACTTTCATTCAAGTTCGGTAATTTTTGCATTTTTTTAAATATGAAGCTATCAACATTATATTTGATGATTAATGAATCTTAAATCCCTGCAATATGGTACATATGAGAAATTCAATGGGGAACAGAGTTCTCACAATGGAAATCCTTCAGGCCTCTTGTGCTCTGAATTATATATTTTAACTTATATGAATATTTATTGCCAAATTCACTATATTTATTGTTATAGAGAGAACCATCTGCAATGTCTTTATATAATGTGTTTTGCCATTTTGTACAAGCTCCAGTTCTGCACATATTCCAGTTCTGCACATATTCAAGGACAACATTTTCAACTGTTATCTGTTGTGCTTATCCCTTCACAAACAGTTAGTGGTGGAAGTACTGTACTAGCCAATATACAAATTTATTGTGATTATAGCCCTCTAGACCTTGCTTAATGAATCCTGAGATATTGATTTGTCATTCAGCAGCAGATCAGAATATTTCAGATCAGCATGATAGCACAATAAGAGATGACTCATTGGGAAAAGAAGGCTGCTCATATGATAGGACTTTATTCTTACCAATGAAAGAGAAATAATTTATGGAAATACTGTTTCATGCTATCATCAGCCTCTGCACCTACATTAAATGCAGGGGATGATGACACACCCCATGCACGTGCTAATCTATTGCGAAGAACTAAGAAGGGATGGAAAAGAAAAATTCCCTGTCAAAGTAAAGATGAGAGAAAATAAAAATGCAAACTAAATTAGTCTTACATCAAACAAGGAGGGAATATTGTTGAAACCATAGAATTTAGAGACTTTCATTAGAAGGCAAAACATAATGATAAAGTAAAGACAGAAGAGAGAAAAAATCATTTAAATGGCTTTGGAACTTATCCTGTGAAGCAAAAAACCTGTTCATTGCCAGTAAAGTTAAAGTTACTGAAATAAAGAGAAAGAGATGAAGGTGGAAAGTAGACAACAATGCACAAGGATTATATTTTAGCAGGAGTTCTGGTGTATAAAGAGTGCTTTACTCAAACTCTCACAATTTCAGGAGAGAGGATTGATAGCTACCTAAAGCAGACTAGTGCATTTTGGACAATACAAGATAAAAGAGGAACATTTCCAGCTGTAAACAAACTGAACAATACTAAAATTTCTGAGGTAATAAATCAAATAAATAACTTTCCAAAATATAAATTACAACTACTGCAGAGCACAAACAAGACACACTTCCTGCCATAGCACATCATTATTCCTGTCTGAGTTACATGCGGATAAGCACTCTGAACCTGTAGGTAGATTAGGATACATTTTATTCTAAATTTTATTTGAAAAGAAAGTCACTGAAGAAAGATACTTGTTTTATGTGTGATTCATTGAATGTACAGATAAAAGATATGCAAAATCCAAAGGAGATCCTACAAAAAGAAGCAGAAGGAGCTTACAATGAAATTAAGAAGAATATGTAGCATGCAAGTAAGCAATTGTATTTAGGCATTATTTCCTTTGTATTATGAATAATTTTACACTTCTCATGAATCCCTATTAATATTGTGTTTTATAAGCACATTTGTTTACTAATCTTGAACTTCTATGGCCAAATGCTAAAGCAATGTCGCCAAAACTGAATGATTTAAAGAGTATTATGCATCTTATTCCAGCAGATGCAAAGTAATTTTATACCAGTACCTGCACCTGCACATACATATATGAAAATCTTTTATGATATTGAGGGGTTTGGTGCTAATCTTGATTTTACTTTGCAAGTTGATAAAAGGTCCTAAAATGTCACACTTTTATTTTAAATCTTTCTGTAGTAATGTACCTTGCAATGAAGGAAAAAAATGAATGGATGAAGAGGGATATGACATACAACCATTGCAAACTAGGTTGTTCTAGTTCTATATAATTACTAGCTCATTTACTGCTTCATTTTAACTTAATTCTGTAATTTTTTGTGCTTTAAAAACTGTTATATAAAACAATGCTACAGAATGCAGAGTAGAATAATTCACAAAGAAAATTACCCTGGTGCACTAGAATATAATGTGGAATTTCATGAAAATGCAAAAACATTCTACATTAAGATTGATTTTATGATAGTTTTTTTTTAATGGTGTTTAACGCCCATTTTTACTACTGTGGCACCACAGGCGGTGAACACTGGTGATACATAAGATGAAATGATAAATTGGGAAAGGATTTTTTAAGGAAGGAAACATTCCAGGCCTAAGTTTAGGGTACCTCCCTGGGATTTGCCAGTTATGACTGAGGAAAACCTGGAAAAAACTTCAGTAAGGGAGGACGGTCCTGGTGGGATTCGAACCCCAGGCATCCCGCTCACGAGTTCACGCCTTAACGACCTCGGCCACCCATGGCGGTCGATTTTATAATAGCAATTATAGTATTCTATTATACCCATTTTTTGTACAATATTTACTGTGCAATTAAAAAATATGTACTTTTTTAAAAACTTGTTATGTTAAAACAGGCATTCCTTTTGTCAAATTAAGAAATATTATATCAGTTTCCTGATTGATATAAAATATTTAGAACACGAAATGGCCTGGGCCAGATAGGTGTGGGCCTCTTTGTAGTTTGTATTTGTATGTTTTCTTAGGATTTCAATATTGTTTGATTAATCTAAGAATTAATTTCTAATTAACATTGTTTTTTTTTATGGTATTAGTGATATTTTGTTATTTGAAAATAGGTGTGGATTATAGAAGTAAGTAGGCCAAAGTCTTCTAAATATTGCGGTAGGAAACTACAGATGGAACAAAGATTCAAAGATTTGGGCTACTATTATTATGACTAGAAATTGATTTGGGGATCAAAAGCGTATGTCGCTATCACTGGCATTATCGTTGTTGTTGTTGTTATTATTATTATTATTATTATTAGTAACATCGTCATCATCATCATCATATCCTGTAGTTATATTTAAAATGTAAATAAATAAAATAAATAAAACACAAAATTTAAGTACAAATGCACAGATGGTACGAGGGTAGGTACATAAGTTTCTGGCCTAATCATTTTCTAGGTATGATAAAGACAAAACTTGGGCCAGCATAATACTACCTATTTACTGTGATGTTCCTCTTCTTGAAGTCAATGAAGTGTATTCCTTCACAGTCCCAAAAGTTGGTGGCCATGATCTTCTTGGTTGACTGAGTGACCTTCGCCTTTAGAGGCAGTGCTTTGCCAGGTTTATGCCGCTTCACTGATTCTCTTTTGGACAAGAGATCATAGTAGAGGACCATAGTTTCATCTCCTATAACAATGGTTTGCAGAACTTCTCTCTCATTTCCATGGCAGAGCTCCAAAAATGTCTAACAACAGATGACTTGTTGCTGCTTTTGCACTGAGGAAAGAAGTCTAGGCACTCATTCTGTACTAACCTTATTCATGTTTAAATGTTCATAAAATAATTCAAAGGACTGTTGTTTTAGAAAGGCCCAACCTTGCTGCTATTTCTATAACTTTAAACCACCAACCTTTCATAATTTCTCCTTCCACAAGAGTGATGTTTTCAGTAGTGAGCACCTACAAGGGCTGACCTGCACGTTTTTTGTTTTCAATGCTTTCTCGACCCCTTCATAAAAGTTCTTTTATGGTACAATATGAGGGGGATGCTTCCCCATATACACCGTCCAATCGTTGTTTAATTTCATTTGGAATAAGTTCTTTTGTGAAAAACTGAACAACTGAAAACAGCAGAGCAGAAGTCACAATTGCAATCATTTACCTAACCAATAAGGCAGATGCCAGATAAGGGTTTTGTGAAGGCAATAATTCATATCGGCAAGGCCAGAAACTTTGGTGGACCTACTCTCATACTTAGCTGCATTATGCATATTAAAATAAGAAATGTAATGTGTATAAAAATGCGAACACCTTCATTTAACCAATTGGTGCATAGTTCCTCTGGCATCATATATGGCATTTAAGCATATTATCAAGTCTAATGGAATCAAATGTTTATTTCTAGACTGCATAATGTTCCCAAAATGTCTAACGTGTGTTTTATCTAAACTTAAGGAATGGTACACAAGCTGATGTATAGCAGCATGCAATTATGGAAACTCAGTGGTATAGGGTCTCTAAGGGCCAGTTTCATCAACAGAAATTAAAAATATATATTAACATATCCTAAATTTACTGTAAAAAATGAATAACTAAGTTTATATATATTACCAATCCATTGTCAACATCTTCGTTAAGTACAAAATTTATATAGTAACATGTTGTTTGTTAAAATTGTACATATTTTAACAATATGTTAAGATTCCTGTATTCCACCAAGCTTTTCCAGCATATTGTTAGCTAACACATTCTTAAGGTTCCCGAGTATTGCATGGATCGAGAAGCGGTATCATAACCAAAAGACTTTTGAATGCACTTTTGTTTGCATAGAATAATTAAAAGATACAGCTCATGTAAGGAGTATTAAAAGGAGCAGAAACATAAAGGCATTCTTTTGTAGTTCATGTACTTTATCCTATGATGACTGTTTTCATGCTCTGAATTTTTGTAAATATTGCTTTTTTGCATAAAAATGTCTAAGTCACTACATCTTACAGCCCTATTCTCTGTTATGAATGACTTTAATATATTCAAAAATAGAATTTCAACATCTACAGCTGGATTTACGGCTGTCATTTTCAAAGTGATACTAGTGGTCAACTTTTAATACAAGGGAAAGGTACCACTAAGGCGCAAACTCGTGAGTGGGAGGTCTGGAGTTCTAATCCCACCAGGATCATCCTCCTGAGGTTCTTTTTCCAGGTTTTCCTCATAAATCACAAATGCTAGGGAGGTACCCTAAACTTAAGCCTGGAACGTTTCCTTCCATAAAAAAATCCTTTCCCAATACATATTTCATTTCATGTATCATCAGTGTCCACTGCCTGTGGTGCCTCAGTAATAAAAACAGGCATTAAACACCATTCAAAATAAAAAATAGGGAAAGGTGATATTAACTTAACATAAAATTCAATAGGTTAAAAGTTAACATTGGATGATAAATTTTTATTAATTTGAATGTTAAGACAGTCTAACAGCTTGATAACTTCTAACATCTGTTTATGGAACTGGCTCTCAATTAATTAATGTAAAACAAATGTTATGGTGCAAACTGATGAAAAATAAAATAAATTGTCTATATTAGATAAGGAAATTAAGTTGCGTAGGTTAAATTTATCGAAAATTTGAGTTAGGGTTACATGTGGCTGGACCAACAAAATAGCCAGCACTTTCAAAGGGGAGCCTAGGAATTAATTTAGTGAAGTAGTGTTTCTATAATTACGTACTCCACCAATAACAATGGAAGTGATATTATTTGAGAGTATGTGAGATGTATTAGAGGAATAAAGATGAGCACATGAAATAAAAGTCCGGAGAGTAGAGGAAAGGAGGGAACAAAAATGCATACAGTCTTCAAAAATGGTTTTAGAATTTAACACATTACAGTAAATTTAGGGGTACTGTGAAAATTGCATGGATTTTGTGTGATGGAATTTATGATGGAAAGAGATTGAACAGATGGTTTAGAGTGCTACAGCTACCTAAAGGACATATTTTAAGGAAGAATAATTAGTATATTAATAGCTGGACAATCGGATTAATAGTTACTAACTCTCAGCTACAATATATATACTGAAATAAGTTGTATCATTATGCTACTTGCTCATAGCTCCAATGAACTGATATTAAGGTGAAATAGAATTATGTAGGTGAAACAACTCAATTACTGACTTAAAATTCCTGGTATATAGGTTTATTCTATATAATTTTTTGCAATATATTTATGCAAGAATAATTATGAATTATCTTTTGGATTGGGATGGGAAAATCACTTTCTTCTGGATTCCAAAAGGGGGAGGGGGTCTCACCAGATAGATAGCTTGGGTAAAAGTGGATTCAGGATCTTCTGAACTAGCCTATGACCACCTGGGATCTGCTAACAGTAGAACGGTTTGATTTGTTTTGTTTTTGTTTTATAGTACACTGAAAACTGTTATGATGGTTTTCAATCATATATATATATATATATATATATATATATATAAGATCTTAAGAATAATTTAAATTGTTTTTTGTACATTTTTAATTAGTAAGATAATGTCTTAAAAATAGTAGCAATTTTGTTGAATTGTTTTATATTCTGAATAAACTGTTCATTTGAAATAAATACTATATCATATAACTCTGATAATAAAAGTCTGACTAATTAAATTATTTTTTCCATCATGTGAATAACTAAAAGAAATTTAACAAAATACAGTGCAAAGACTCACCTATCTCTTTGTGGCAACACTCCTGGTAAACCATCACGCAAAGCCATTTGTACCAATACATCTTTAGGGGTTAAACTTTTAAATATATGTTTGTTCCTTTGCTGATAAGAATGGTAATTCATCATCAGTTCAAAACTCTGTTCCACATTAAATTTTCTGGCATAAAGGAAGCGCATAATATATTCATCATCAGTTCTTGAAAATGCTGCAAACAAGAAAGAATAAAAAAGGTTACACTCATAGAAGGAACCAACACTCCAATCTACCTAATACAAGCTTGGAAATTAAGTTACACCTAATTACATAATAATCTTAGGTTTCCCTACTTGTTAATTTCAAAGTGTGAAGCTGCATATTTTGCAAAATGGCAGATGCTGAATAAGCATATGGTAATTAGTATGGTCAATATTATATTGAATTCTTTCTTTCTGTTATCATATACTATGATGTATATGTATATATTTTCTAACATATTTCTTCATATTTTAATTGAAACAAAGGTAAAATGGTGCTTAAATTTTTGAAATTATATATAAACATTTTAATAAACTCATTGTTTATATATATAGGCCAAAAAACCATTAAAAAATTAAAATGCTTGTGCTTTTCGAAATAATTCACATTCTTTAAAAATTACTGCAAAATTAAACAGAACAAACTCTCCAGCTTATTAAAATTGTTTCTCTTTGTGAATAATGAGAGCATTCTGTTATTAAAGGTACAGATGTTTGCTATATGACTGAAGCGCTACCTCAATGAATTGTGTCTACTGATAGGTCATACAAATATTGTAATACTGCCTATACTAGTCAACATTTGGCATGCAAAGAAGATGGATGGTGTGATTAAAGCCTTTACCAAGGTGGAGATTTGTGCCATTATCAGATTTTTGCAGGCAGAAGTGGTGAACCAGAATGAAATTTCATAGCAGGTTAAAAACTGTTTATGGCCAAGGTGTTTTAAGTCATGTTATGTTTGCAATAAATTCCAAGTTGCTGAATGGAACTTCATGACAATCCAAAACAAAATAGAGACAGACTAACAACCTCACACATTGCAATACTTCACCACTCTTGGTTGGAAAGTGTATCATGAAAGAATATTTATATTCATGAGATAGATAAATGCTTGAATATTTACAACAACTACATGGAGCAATTAACAGTAGTATGTAGTGTTCATGGTATATGTTTCAGATTTTATAAAATAAATGTATTGATATAATTTGGATATATACTTTATTTGCTGGACTGCGCTTATATATTTTGTTACATCTTTCAGTGAATTAAAATACAAGGGTCATTTGAAAAGTTCTCAGAATGAAGCACAAAATGACGGCAAAGCTTTATTTTGAAATTATTCTTATTTTTCAAGTCTCCCTTGACACTAGTGCACATTGTCCAGCAATGCTCCAAAGTCTTTATCTCATCGCAAAAGTCACATTCCTCCAAGGCCTGCAAAACAAGCCTGAACTGATGATTTAAGCTCTTCAGTGGACAAACATTTCTTTCCACCAAGGAATTTCCTCAGTTTAAGGAACAAATGGAAGTCTGATTAAGCCAAGTCATGGGAATAAGCCAGATGTGACAGCAAATTGTACCCCAGTTCATTGATTTTCACCATTACAATGAAACATGTGTAAGGGTGAGCACTGTCTTGCTGCAAGATGACTTTCTTCAAATCTGGTCTTTTCCTGCATATTTTTGTCTTCAATAGGTCCAAAAGTTTAGAATATTATGCCCCACTGACAGATGTTCCGGTCAGAAAGTAATCAATTAGCAGTACACCCTTAGCATTCCAGAAAATCGATACCATGAATCCTCCTGGCCAATTTAACATCTTGGCCTTTTTGGCAATGGAGAATCTTGATGCTTGCATTGTTTAGATGGCTGTTTTGTTTCAGGTGTGTAATAGTGCACCCATGTTTCTTCATCACTGGTCACAAATCAATGCATAAAGTCAGAGGGATCTGTACGAAAATGGGCAAAACTTTGCCGAGAAATTTGCACTCTGAGTCGCTTTTGATCCTGAATAAGCAGTCACAACACCCCTTTTGGGAATATTTTTTTCAAGCACAATTTATCCTTCAAAATGCGAAATCTCCTAAAATGCCCAGAGCTAATACTCCATAACCATGTCGTGCACGTTATAACTTTTGATGTCGTAATTGGATTTTGATGATTTGCTGTGTGAGTTATATTCCAAGTTTTCATGCCCACAGTTAAAAGATAAATTCAAATCTTAGTTTCCAGGTTTTGCCATGTCTTGAAAAGTTAAATTGGGCACAAAATTTCATACAAACTTAGCTGCACTTTTTCCAGCCAGTTATCTGCTTGCTATGTCAGTCATTTGCTATCCTTAGGGACAACAGCAGCAAGCAAGTGCCTGGCTTAGCAAACAGACAACTTGCTTGATAACGTGCAGCTAAGTTTGCAAGAAACACCATGCGCAATATAACATTTCAAGACATCACAACACCCAGAAGCTAAGATTTTAATTTATCTTTTAACTATGAACTTCAATAGTGGAAGTTTACGTATTCATTTCATGGCCATGCTTAAATTCCACAGTCTACATGGAAATAGTTCAAAATTTAGTGCAGAATACCCTAGAGTGTTTGTCATATCTGTATAGATTTTTATTGTAATCATACCCTTCTTTACCAAGTAATTAATAACCGCAAGATGTTTGCCATTTTTCCCATGCACACATGTCTGCACTGCAATAAACAGCTAGAGCTACTATAATTGTTGACCAATTTATCTATTATTGGAAGATTACAAAACTGCTTCAGAACAATTACTGCTACAATCTGCGGGGTCATTTCCAGACTTTTTCAAATGACACTCGTGTACCATTATTACTCTATATGGTCATTATTTTGCTTGAAAATCATTTGTAAGCAAAGTTTTTATCTCTATATTACTGAGGCTATTTGTCCTGAGAAAGAGCCAATAATTTCTTTAGTATACTTTAGAGAACCATGCCATACATTTTTTCTTTCCCAACTGGCTCCATGCAAAGTTAATTGTTCTGTTCCTAACTTCTTTTAAGATTACAAAGTTAATTTTGTTTAAATCTGAACCATACAGTGGCCACAAATCTAGGGTAATGAATCTTAGATAGTAAACTTGATGGAAAGCAAAGTTTCTACATATATTTGTCTTGGTACTTGCATCTTATATGAAACAATAAACTTTGAATTTACTCAAGCACATCTTCCCAATAGCGCAGACTTTAGTGTTCCACCTCATAAAAAATATTCTGGTTAGTTATTCTCCTTATTAAGCTTCTGTAAAAGAAAAGGGAAAAATGAGGAAAACAATAGTGCTGGTGCTAAAATGAGGCATCTTACAATGACATTTTTTCATGATAATTATTTTTACTTAAATGTGAGTATTAACTCTATCATTCAAAATGTTTTTTGATATCTTGTTAGTGCATATCTTCTCATCTTAGAACCAGATTTTTATATCTTCTTCTTTATGTGCAAATTTTAAACTATTCTTGCTCATTTTACTTAAATGTAAATTGGAACTTGCACAGTGAAGCTAATCATATTAATTGATATCAATGTATGATTCAGTTGAACTACACACTGATATCAATTAATATTCTTGCTCATTCTATTCCTCTTGTGATGGAAGGCATTACTCAGCCTGGGTGTATTGAATTTCCTTACTCCTCATTCTAATCTGCAGACATGCCCAACTGTGCTACTACACCATGGCTGTCACAGTATTTATCATGCATTCAAACTTATTTCTGTAGCATTATCTTGATTACTTCTAAGTCATGCACTTCTTACACTTTACCTGGCATACAGTAATGGAATCAAAGTTAAAATGAGGAGACTTTACCTTTTGCCTGATGGCCATTTAAATCACGCTCTGGTTGCTCCCAAATACCCAATAAACAGAAATTTGCATTTATATTGGCTGTAAATATCATTTTTATCTAGGATGATGAGACTTCTTGCATTTTTTACACAGACGTTTTTCTTCATGGCTGATGTCAACAGATTGCATACTGAGTTTTGACAAGTTTATGTCATTCAGATAACAAAATAGAGCTGTGTGCACATTAGTTGCTGTTCATAGCTCCAGGACAGTGTTTACCACTGTAACTGTATTGCAGCATAATTCTTCCTTCATCTCACCAAGAGTTTGAGTGCGTGGGTGGGTATGGGCACATGTATATGTGTGTAAGATGACCTCTACCACTTTTCAATTAATGCAGGGAAGTGGATATGAAGAAAACATTATATTATACATTTAATCCTATATTTGAACATCTGGAAATAAAAATATGAAAAAGTTCAAAATTTAAATACATTGAGAGGGCCACACACCAGCACTAATTACTCTATTTTAAAAATTATTTTACCCATGGACTACTCTGTTACGTGAGTAGTGGTGGAACCTTGTTGAAACCTCTCATATAATTTCTCTTCTTCCATCAGTTGGTTAAAAATGGGGTCAGAATGTAATTTTAGTACCTATCTCTATTTACTCTCTGCTCTTGGATTGTATGTTTTGTACTAATAACATACCAAACTCCAATTTTTCTATCATAAAGAGGGTTTCTTGTATACAATTTGAATTACAGAACACCAACAATGAGTGTTGCATGTGTTTACACCATCATTTTGGTTGCACCATGCCTCATCTGAAAAAAAAAAAACAGGCTGTGGGTCCATTAACCCTTCAATCAACGATGAAAGAAATGAGTCATAGTATTGCACATGTGCTACTGGACCACCTTATTGTAGACTATAGACATGTGTACACTTGTAAAGTTTGATTATTAACAATTTTGTTGCTGTATGTGCAGAGGACACTGAAACCCCAACTTATTGTACTAAATTTTGGTAATGATTCTGTTGGTAAATGTTCAAGATTTGCACCGATTTGGTGTAATCTTATCTTTTGTTACAATGCACATATTTGCATATGTTTCCTGTTTCCATTAAACCTAGAATCAAATTTATTAACAAGTTCATGAATTGCCTTCTAAAGGAGGCAATTGCACAGGGAACTTTCTGTAAATTCCTCACAAATGCATTGAGCTGATTAGTATTTAAATTAACATTTAAAAAACAAAACATTGCTCTAAAGTCAGTTGTCTAACCATCTTCACACCAAATGTGGGCTGTGACTGCTTAGAATTTCAAGGCCAGGAGGTGGCTATAAGTGGGAAGGGGAGCTGGACTTGGCTGAGATGCAAAACCCTGTGTGAGCAGTGAGGGCATATTCTGGAATTCTGGCATGTTTGTGAACATAATGACCCTAGCTTGAGCAAACAATAAAGTGACAACATTTCTAAAGTGGTATCAAATCTTTATTAAAAGAAATAATGATTATAGTAATATACGGCTGCAAATGACAGAAAAAAATAACAAGTATTCAAGAAGTCAGACAAAATGTAGTTTTACCATCCACTCTCTAATATCGGTCCTGGTGGTCTAGTGATAATCATACTTGCTCATAGACCCATGATCGAGGGTTCAATCCTGACCAGAGCCAGTGGATTTTTTTGAGCATTAAAATTCTAAGTATGGCTTCCTTTGAAATAGAAATAAAGCCATGGGTCCCATGTCATAGATTTACGGCATGTAAAATACCCTCAAGCTTAAAAGAACAGCCCTTGGAACAAAATTTATTAACTAATTAATTAATTAATTTATTAATTTAATGGGAACCTCATGACCTGAGATGTTAAAGAGCACCTATAAATAAACCAAATACATGAATAAAATCTTCTTTTTTTTGTAGAAAATTTCTTTCCCACATTTCTGCACATAAGCCCTTAAATTGTTTCATTTGAGCAAACTTCTTAAATATGAACCCACTATCCTAGCAGATAAATCAGTGTACATACATAAAATCATGTCCAGCACATAGGTTCAAATTAAGCCCTAGTGCTGAATGGATTTCATTTCTTACTAATAATGTTTATATCAGACATTATTTGTTTTGTACAATTAATAAGCTATACCAGGGATCATATTGTAAAGTTTATTGGTTTCTTTAAATTCTTCCTCAACCAGAAGCAGAAATAGATGATTATATATGTAAATTAAATGAGATGATAGAAGTATTTAATGGCAGATTTAGTTATATCACTTATACCTTTTGCTTTTCTGGAAAATCAGTTTCTTGTAGAATAGTTTTCCCATTTCAAAGCCAACATTAATGGATACAAAAGCTATGGAATTGGAGCTATTGGAAATTCAAAAGAATTCAGTACACAGGAATCAAATAGTTGAAACAGTGCAGTTGATCAATAAATGATTTTTGGAAGCAGGTTTCTGAACAAAAAATATTCTCAAATTAAGGATAGTGTTAGAGACTGATTCTGATTTTTAGGACAACTTATTCTGGTGAATCACAATATTCTGCATTTAAATGATCAAATATTAAAGCTGACCAATTATAACCATTGGGCATTGTGCAAGCTGCCAATCAAAATGCAAATAATTGACAGAAAAAAATGGACATTAGAAGAAAATCTATGTAATACTCCGTAATTGGTGACAGGATAGAAAAAACTGTAATACTGTATAACTGGTGACAGGATAGAAAAACTATGTAATACTGTGGAATGGGTGACAAGAACATACATTTTCAAATCTGATTTCAATAACAGTGGTAGAGACTGTATTTGTAAAATAAAATTAATTTTTACAAAATTGTATAGATTTTTAGTAGTATTTAATGCCTGTTTTCACTACTGAGGAATCAGAAGCAGTATACACTGGTGATATACAAAATTAAATTATTAGTTGGAAAAGAAATTAAATTTAAATTTCATTTCATTTCAGAGAAGCAATTAATATATTTTTTATTAACTAGTGAGTCAATTAAATACTCTTACACTCCATTGAATTATCGAGAACATGTTTCTCAGGTTTTTGTTCAGTCAACTCACAGCTGATGATGTGGGCAAAAGCCTGTGAAACATGTTCTGTACAATTCAATGGTAAATGGATCATAGGGGTATTTAAGTGACTCAATAGCTAATTAAGAATACATTTGAAAAGGAATTTATTTGGGAAGGAAGTGTTTGAGGCTTAAGTTTAAGGTAACTCTCTGCATTACTGAGGACTAAGGAAAACCCCCAAAAAAAACCTGTCACGGAGGATGGTCCTGGCAAGAATGAAGTTCCAGACATGCCATTCATGGATCTATGCCTTGGCAACCTCCGTCACCCATGTCGGTAATTATTGTAGTTTTTGACATCCATTTATCAAGTACTACATGCAACAAAGAATTAGGAGTAATGCTTTTAATGCTTAAAAAAGTAGTGTGGTTTTCATTTCATAATCTATCTTCACATTTTGGCCTCCCAAAGACCTTATATAATTCCACATGGTTTTGATAAAAACAAATAAGTAAAAATAAGGCAAATTTCAGGTATTGCATGGAAAAATTAAAAATACTTTACAAATAAAACCTGAAAATATGAGCCTTTATAACATACACAGCAATTTGTTATCTGAATATGAAACTTAGCACTTGCACAGGAGAGTTTAAGAAAAATTTAATCATATGAAATTAGATTTCTGAGATGTGTACAAGGACATATTTTGAAAGACTGTTCCAGAAATTAAGATATTGTATTTGAACTATACATTTACACTACTACTCACAAAACCGAACAGAATATAAATAATTGGAAATCCCAAGTTGAAATAATTACCTATCAAAAGAAAATAGAATATCTCATAAAATGACTTCACTACTGAAATTGAAAACACGTTTTTAATTGAAAAGATGATAAATAAAATTGGAGTGTTTAATTTGAAACTAATATCAAATTAATATAACCTTGCCCTGCTTTACTTTACTGCACCACTGAAATTTTACAAATATAATTAGCAAAAAGCAAGAGAAAACATACTTTCCAAGCAAATAAATATTTTGCATTAAAGTGAACTGTTTAATTCTTTTTACTGAATGTAAATATTCAATGTACTTCAAATTTAGCTGTATTTAGTTATTAATACTGAGTAAAAATTTGAGCTCAATAAACAGAGTTTTCCGTGTCTGTAACTACTTCCTGGGAAATGGGACCAGTGAAAACCATCTTACCTGACTGTTACAACTTATTCCCATCTCTGTCTCAGTAAAACAAATAAGTATTACATACCCACATCAGGATAGGTAGAACACAGTTTATGGAAGTCATTTATAGCTTTGGTTATGTCTGGGACTATAGGCCCACTCTCAACAGCCAGACCAGTACCAATGTTAGATCTCAGAGGGTTCCACCCAATATCACAATATTCGGCCATCTTCCTGGAGACAGCCTACCTACAAAAGAAACAGACAATATAATGCTTTTAAGACCAGTTTAGTGCATATTAGGGAAGGATTACAATTCATTAAGACACTGATATATATCCTAATGTAATAAATGTATATAAATTTACTCTATACATTAAAGATTACTGTACATTTTGGTGTGGCTTCAAATATATGCCTTCAGCATTATACAAGATGTGGTGAAATGAAAAAATGACCAAGGCTGTAAAACCACATCCTGATTTTTTATGAAAAGCCTGCTAGCATATTTTATATTCACTACTTGCCAAGTGTCTTGAGTGCATGATGTGAATGTGACATCACATTTTGCTAATCACAAGACATTTATAACAAACACTGTCAGTAGTGCATTCAGAAACTATTACTGATTGAATTCTTCAAACATGGATCCCCATCAACGGTAGAGCATACTGTTGGACACTTACAGGTTTTGTGCAAAGTGATAAAGAACAAGTATCAGAATTGTTAAGTTCTGGTGTTTGTTGCATGATGTCCATCACTTACACATGCCCAAATACAAAAGCAGCTCACCTGTACAATTTTTGCTGAGAGATGCTACAAAGCACACTATATAGACCAGTTTATTGCCTTGTGATAATAGTTTATTTGGCTTACTCTAAAATCTAATGGTCAATGATTTACATTGGAAGCGCAGGTCAAAAACAGGGCAATGAGTTGGATGCTCTCACAGCCCAAGACATTTTGAAGAGGATATAAAATAACTTCCACAATAGTGAGATCAGGCTCATGATAATTACTTCAAATAAATAACAATTGAATGTTCTGTTTCATGCAGCTGGGTTATTGAGTCTTCCTTGCATCTCCTTTATTTTAGGTATCATTCATTATCTTTTTGGAATGGAATGCTTGCATCTCTTTTATTTTAGGTATCATTCATTATCTTTTTGGAATGGAATGGACTAGTGTCATGTGGTCTTAACATTTTTGAGTTATTCAAGATGTGTACATTAATGTTATGTGCTATGAACAAGTAATATGTGGGTTCCTTAAGTGCAGTAGATTTCAACCTCTATCCTCATAGAAGCATTCTGCAGTTCTTGTCCCAATCAACAGCAGGATGCATGATGTGTTCCAGAATATCAGCTAAATTTGGTCCTTTATGATAATATTACTTTAATAAATAGGTCCCTTCAAATAGTAACTTTCACCATTATCAGCAGCATCAGCATTCTTTTGCTTGGGGCAATCCTTATATAGTCAACTGATGAAATCATTCATTAGAAACTGACAGCAGTACTGATGAAGTCATATAGTGATTGAAAACATGCGTGAAATATGATGCCATTCTGTTCTCTTTAATTGCCTACCAGCATTTGGAGCACAGATGCTTGTAGAAAATCAAGTTTTCAAGGGTAGGTTGGTACTGAAATACCTGAGGAGCATGTCTGCAAGCATGCACTTTATTTCAACATTCATTAGTTTGAAATTGCAAAATGTTGCAAAATTACCAGAAAAAACCCACTTTACTATATGAAAAAGTTATTTTGCTATGTGTAATGGATATGTATGAGCAATAAGATACTAATGGTAAACTGGACTAAATGTTCCAGAAAATATTCTATGCCAAAACAGATAGGTAAATATAACAGAAATAGATCAGGGCTTTGAAATTGGGCCCCTTAAAAGATGAAGATGGAAGAAGGTACACAGTAGGGGTAATGATTTGAAGACATGATAGAGAAATCTTGATAGTGGCAGTCTAAAGCAGAGATTGCTTCACCACTGGACCAATGTACATTTTTTCTTGGACCAGAAGCATTACACTTCCATGAGCAGATGTGGCATCACTCAGTGCAAGGACAAAGTGTATTGGGGCATAGCCATATGGGGTCCTGAGGATGGAGTTTTATTTCCTGCACAGGATCAAAACAGTCAACCAACAGTTCTAACTCAGTCTCTTGAGTGTAAATTTTGCATATATTCCATTATAAAGGTTGTCATTGAATACAATGCAGGAATAAACAGAAAAGAAAAAGAATTCTTGAGGAAATTTCTAAATTAATTTCTTTATAATGAAGAAAAATGAAGGAACAAGAAGAATTTGGATGAATAACATAATATCTGCAATGAGTGAAGATATCTTTGTCAGGGAAAATGGCAGGATCATCATTTTTGGACACTGAGATGCAACACACAACTTAAGCTTTATATAAGTTTGCAGCATTATATTTCTTTTAACCACTGCAGTAGCGAGTATATTACAGCAAATAAAGAAGGAGGAGGAGGAGGAGGAGGAGGAGGAGAAGGAGGAGGAGGAGGAGGAGGAGGAGGAGGAGGAGGAGGAGGAGAAGAAGAAGAAGAAGAAGAAGAAGAAGAAGAAGAAGAAGAAGAAGAAGAAGAAGACAAGGCTTCCACAAATACTGTCAAGCCACTGTACTTATATTGTTATGCCAGGAGGCATTTGTATGAAACAAATCATCTGTTAAAACAAATTTTAGCTAGATAACAACAGCAAATTATAATGATTTTCCAACATGAAATAGAGTGCTTGATTAATACAGGCTGGCCTGAAATCAGCTTCATACCCCTAAATGATGTGTGTATGTGTGTGTATATATTACTGAGGCAGATATTCCTAATTACAAGTTCTTTGTCTAGCTCTGATGTTTCTTGATTCATATTATAAGGGGTGTTCTAAAAGATCTCGGCCTGACTCATAGATATTGTGAAGATAACCAAATTATTATGATAGTTGTTAAGGATCATCTTTAGATGGTGCATTGTTAATATTCAATCACATAAGTGTAGTCACTTATTTGTGATATAACTAGTGTTAACACTTTCTCTACAAAATGGATCAAACTGAAATGTGATCTATGATAAAGTATTTCATTTTGAAGGGTTTAACCCCAATAGAAACACAAAAGGAGTTCTATTCCACATTAAAGGAATCTTTCCTTTCATTTTCGACAGTTAAAAAGTGGGCTGCTGAATTTAAGCATGGTCGTTCATTCATTGAAGATGATGAGCGCTCAGGGTGTCCCAAAAGTGCTACGGCCGATGAGATTATAATAAAAATTATCAATGCCATACTCAATGATCCCCGATTGAAGTAAGGCGAGTTGGTTTATATTGTAAAGACGCGATAGGCCGTGTCCACTACATTTTACACGAAGTTTTGGTATGACAAAGGTTTCCGCTCGATGGATGCTGCGTTTGTTAACAAAGGACCAAAAACGCATCGAATGAACATTTCGCAAGTGTTTACTATTGTTTAAACGCAATTCCAGCGAGTTTCTCCGACGTTTCATTACAGTAGATGAAACATGAATTCATCACTATACGCCAAAGACAAACGAGCAATCCACACAGTGGGAGACAACAGGTGAAAATGCACCAAAGAAAGCAAAAACGGTTCCATCTGCAGGAAAAGTCATGGCTACGGTTTTCTGGAATTCTCATGGCGTGGTGCCCGTAGACGACCATCAGAAGGGCAGAACCATCACTGGGGAGCATTACACTTCGCTACTAACTGAAGGATACTATTCAGGCTAAAATCCACACATTGGGGAAAACTTTTTCTCTTTCATCACAATGATGCACCATCACACACGTATAGGCTTGTTGTCGCATAAGCAAGATCTTCGTTTCCAAGTGCTTCCAGATCTACATATTCGCCGGATTTCACTCCCAGCAACCACTTTTTGTTCCCAAACCTGAAGAAATGACTGGGTGGACGAAGATTCACAATGAAGCTGAGACAGGCGCTTATTTTTCAAAATTGGACAAATCTTATTTTACTGAAGATATTAAAAAGTTGGAAAGTCGTAGGAATAAATTTATTGATTTACAAGATGACTACATTGAAAAATAATTAAAAAATCATTTCTCTTAAACCTTGCATATTCTGGGTAAGGCCAAGAACTTGAAGAATGCCCCTCTTATATTTTTTTCATATTAATATTATATATGCTCAAATTAGACAGGATTTTGATACAAGAGTTGAATATCTTTCTTTCAGCTTTTCCTTTCCTGCTTTACAGCCTGATGGAATCTACTGGGAAAGTGTTTTTGTTATGCTTGGATTAATGTCCTTGTAAATGCAGAACTCTTGGCATATTGCGTATCCTCAAATACTCAAAAAAGACTCAACATTCAAATTGAGACCACTAGGTAAGTCTAGGTATTGAAAACTATAAAACTAGTGACAATTTGAAATGAATGCTTATAGGCGGTGGCGATGGTGGTGGCGGTGGTATTTCCACTGACCTTTCTCCTCACTTTTTCTTTTTGCCATACAAAACAGAGTTAAAAAATAAAAATTGACAGAAATAAACTACTAGTACATGCAGATAAAACTGGCATTCTGTGGGCTGGATGCTAAGGTCTGTTTGCCAACTACTTGCCTTTCAGATCTCCATTTGAAAAGTTACCTGAGTGAGGATTGTCCAGAAATTTTCTCTCACTTTTTAAAATAAAAACCTTCAAGTGCCAACAATTAATTTAACCTGTCCCAACTTTGCTACATGCATCAGTCATCAGTGGCATTATACATGAAGTCCCAAAAGTCCCAACCCATTTCAATGCTTATTTGAACTACACAATGATCTTTTTTGAACAGTTCATATGTAGAGTTTTGTTCAGCTGTCATTTAAGCACTGTAAGCATGAAAGTGCACTTTACCTAAATAAAATTATTATTTTATGGGAAAAGTTAAAAAAATTCTGTCTCAACCATAGGTGGCAAGATAATTGCTTTTATATTGATACATTTGTCTTAAGCATTCACATAAAATATCAAGTCATTGAATTAAATAGTTTATTTAACAGAAAAGAGGCACAGAAAAATAAAACAAATGCTATCACTCTCTGGATGCACTGCAACTAACAGATGACTGAATTTAAAAATATTGCTTTATGCAACTTTTCTTTTCTCACTGTATTTAGTTTTGATTTTCACTTGTCTATCACAGAGGCTATGTGCCTCTGGGAAAGCCAGAGACCATTGTTAATTATGTGCTGTGTAATAAGAATTCAGAGTGTAATGAGATTATAATGAGAGTATGAATGTGAAGCTGTAATATAAGGAGCATGCTGTGTATTAGAACCGTAAGAATCCCCTCTATAGTTGTCAGATAAGGTGACATGATGCAAACACAACCCCTGCAATGGCGCACTTGTGTAGACAGATCTCCTGGGCAACGTCTTTCACACTTATGTAAACACAATCTTAGCTAGGAAGAAAGACTGCCTTAAAAGTAACACGCACAGTTAATTAGACGAGTTATTAGGTGCACGTGCGTAGACAGATTTCCTGGGCAATGTCTTTAACACTAAAGAGGTACTTGCCTTAAAAGCAACACACACAGTAAAGTAGATGTCAGATAAAGAAACCACTTATATAAGACAAGTTATTAGGCACAGGTGGTCTGATGATCACCATGTGCAGTAAGCAGAAACATTTATGTAAACATTAGACTGTAAAAAAGGCAGGCCTGCTAACTTGCTAAGGCAGGAGAGAGAGATGGACCTCGACCATCTGTTGGTAGAGCACTGTATTAAGCTTTCTTTTGAATAAATACTTTTCTACAAAGGATTTGATTGAGTTATTCAGTAGAAGCCCAGATCCACCTCGTCTTTCCTAGAGGATAGGACTTAGTTCTTGGGCCCAAATCCATCTAATATCTACACATTTGTTCTCTCTTGTCTTAAGCCACCATAGACAAGCAGGGAATAAACTGTAGTACTCATTAGAGGAAAAACAATACATCCTTCAAGATAACATCTGGTTGCTGCATTAAATGCACAATATTTCATTTTTCTCTGCTGGTTTACTATCTCCCTCACTTTGTTCCATACAAAATAGACCTTTGCATCCTAGTGGCCACAGAGTTTTGAGAGCTAGCTTGAAAATAAGCAATTGTTTCTACAAATGACAGTACTTTGTAACACATAAAGTAATAATTGGGCATAACGTCTCTTATATTTGGAAGCTTGAGCACACCATACCATTTGCACTTAGTGTTTCTCCTTATGGAAGAAGGAAGAAATATTATCCTTATGGAACAAATATCATATCAATGTTTCCTTTCTATGCAGTAGCAATAATAGTAGGGTGGTCTTACAGAAATTAACTCCAGCACTAATTAGGGTGCTAACAAACAGAAAGTGAGCTCAGAGAGTATGACCAGCAAAAGAGAAAGAATGGCATGCTGAAAAACAAAAGAAAACACTAGATAGAAAAAGTATGCTTCACCATAAAAGAACTTGGGTTACCAGCCCATCAAACAACAGCAAAACACAAGCTAGAACAAGGTAAAATGGCCTAAGTAAAACAGTTGAATGACAAAAATTATTCTGAAAAACTGAAATTCTTCATGTTGTAGAAATGTTAAATATTAATTTATATCTTATCAATAAAAGTAGCTATTTATTATATGACAATACATATAAAATATATGGTATTTTAAAAATACAAGACCAATCCATTTTAAGGTTCCTACTTTATTATTAGAAATGTACCTGACTTTTATCCATTAGGTCTCCAGCAGGTCAACTGGTGATAATGGTCAGTACAGAAAACCACTGTGTAGAGTTTTAAGTTATTCCATACAAATCTTGTTGTGGGCAATTATATCATTCTTAAGCTGAAAGCAAGGGAATGAATTAAATTTTAGATAAAATTAAATTTTATCTTTCCTATTTCTTCTGTTTTTGATATTGTTTACTGCAATGCTGCAAGAATGTATGCCTGCTGACATTCACCTTCAAGAAGCTGTTACCTCATTAATGAGCAACTCTATATCCACAAACATTCCTTAGTAGGGCACCTACTTCTGCTGACAAAACAGCATTTACTCTGGAATGGAATTATTTTTGGCCAATAATTACCTTTCCTATGGTCACAAACACCTTCCCTTTCTTTTTGCCATACTGTAATTCTTCTTTGCTCAACACAAGAACATGGTAGTTATTGCTCTAGCAATTTCATGGCAATCCATATTTGCCCTCCATATCTTCACAATAATGCCTTTGCACTATGGATTTATTTGAATACATTTCTGTGTCTTGCACTACAATCATGAATTACCAAATGCAGTAGCATGCTGCTCCACAGAGATCTAAAACATGTTTTCCTGGATTTAACCACTGAAGTATGCAGTATTACCCAATTTGGATGTAGAGCCTCATGATCTAACGGTCACCATACTTGCCTCATAGACACAAGATTGCGAGTTCAAACCTGGCCAGGGTCGATGGATGTATAGGGTGTAAAGTGTGGCCCACGTCATAGATTTATGGCATATTAAGAAACCTCAAGCCTGAAAGAAGAGGCTTCTGAGCAAAATGTATGACCATTACACACTCTGTATTGAATGAGGAGCTAATGACCAAAGAAGTTAAATGAAATAAATCTAACTAACCTAACCCCATCTGATTTGTGCAATGTTCTCAAGCTTTATTTCTGCAGTCAGGATGTAATCCATCACAAAGAAACAATATACAAATTTAGTAATTATACTAGATTTACAATATGCCTTATTTAAAGTTCATGTTATAGTAGAAAGGCTTTGACTTCTTTATTAAATTGTTTTATATTGGTTATTTCTTTAATATTTATTAGTAGTTTCTTATACATTTTAATACCTACATTTGCGAGATTATTTTTTAAAATATTTGTCCTGCATATCCGAACATGAAGGTCATTTTTCCTTCTTGTATTGTGAGAATGAATATCTATATTTGTACATAATTCACCCTGATGTCTCTTAATATGGTTTACGACCTCTATTATAAAGAGGCAGGCTAACGGTAGTATATTATGTTTCCTAAAATAGGGTCTACAGGATGTCATACTATCTACTCCACTTATAATTCTTGTTGCTCTCTTCTGGATTTTAAATACTCTCTCACATTTTTCTCCCCAAAATTTTATTCCATATTTTAATTGACTATGAAAATAAGCAAAATATACATTTTTCAATCCTAATAAATTCAGTGTGCTTTTTACACTTTAAAGCATATAACAAACAGAACTATGTTTAGTCACTAAATGATGAGTGTGAGTATCCCGTTTAAGGTTTTCATTCACATGTATACCTAAGAATTTTGTTTCTCCCTTGTACTCAATAATGTTTCCATCTTATATAATTTGAGGTTTAATACTGTTTTTACATTGCCATCTATGAAATGTCATTGCAATAGTTTTTTCATTGTTTATTAGTTCATTTATTTTAAACCAGTTATTGAGGCTATTCATGATCATGTCTACTTTATTTTGCAATGCAGTAACATTATCTCCTTTTATAAGAATGTCTGTATCATCAGCAAAAAGAACCATATCAGCCTTTTGAATATTTTTAGGCAAGTCATTTATATACACTAAAAACAACAGAGGCCCTAGTACTGAACCTTGAGGAACACCTCTCATAATTTCTTTTGTATTTGATTGATAATTACTTATTCTCAGTTGTTTTTCATATTGTAGATCCACTACTTGCTTCCTGTTGGTGAGATAGGTTTCAATCCACCTATTCATGTTTCCTCTAATTCCATATTTGTACAACTTAGATATTAGGATTTTGTGATCTAATACATCATTTGCTTTAGTAAGGTCTAAAAAAATTCCTATTGTTGGTATATTTTTGTCCACTGTATGCTGAATTTGATTCAGTAATTTAACTATGGCTGTTTCTATAGACCTGTTTTTTCTGAAATCAAAAATAACATCAGAAAGGATGTTATATTTTTCCAAAAACAATATTAATCTATTGTACACTAATTTTTCAAAAATTTTTGAAAACACCGATAGTACACTTATTGGTCTATAGTTTTCTTTCTTTGTCTTTTCTCCTTTCTTGTGTAACAGGATAATTTTTGCAATTTTAAGCTTATCAGCGAAGATTCCCAAGTCAAGCCAAGAGATATATATGTTAACCAAAGGGACTTTCACCTGTTCTATACAATACTTAATCACATAGCCTGGTATTTCATCTATTCCAGATGAATATTTGCCTTTCATTTCATCGACTACTTTTTGTATTTCACTTTCTGTAAACTGGATTTATAAAAATAGAATTATTACTATTTTTTGTCTCTGTTATGGTTTTACAGTGAAAATATTAGAAGTGATTTTAACTAAGAAGTTTGTCTGCTATTTCTGAGAAATATGTATTGAAAGACTCTGTTATATGCTGAGGACTTCTAATTTTGTTACCATCATTAATTAGTTCTGTTACACACTGTTTAGAGTTATTCTTCCCAGTTTCCTGGTTTATTATTTTCCACAGTGCCTTTGTTTTATTATTTGCATTTAATATGATTCTTTCATTTTCTTGTTTTTTTGCTTTTCGAATTACTTTGCGATAGATACTTTTATATTTTTGTACATAATCCTTAAAATCATTATTTATATAACCCTGTTTCTTTTGTCTACACAGCAGCTTCAGCTTATTACTTGAGATTTTTATTCCTTTTGTTATCCACCCATTTTGGGTTTGACTATTTATATATACACGTTTTTGTGGGAAGGCAATGTTAAACCAGTAGAGAAATATGTTTAAGAAGGTGTTAAATTTTACATTTTATTGCTTTCCTGAAGGATCTTCTCCCATGTTTCCTGTTTTAATAAGAAGTTAAATAAATTTATGCTTTCGGGATTGAACATCCTTCTCATACATGTTCCTGTTTTCCCTGTTTGTTTAGCTACAAATACATCGACTTCTAATATTTGTCCACAATGATCAGACAGGGCCATATCCTTAACTAAATATTGTTTTTGAACTTTAGATTTGTTGGTGATCATTACATCCAATAATGATTTTTTGTATCTGTTATTCTTGTAGATGAAGAGAGAGAAATTTGAACCTACTCTCACTTCGAAAGCTTGTGGTAAGAACAAGGCCATTGTGTCACACATCTACTGTCACACCTAAAGTGACTTTAGCAATGCTCTGTTTTCTTTTTCTTTCTTTTCTTTTTGCTCCCCCCCCCTTTTAAATAAATCACCAAGTAAGCATATCGGATCCCTAAAGAGACTTACAAACTTAAAAGCTTTGAAAAGAATGTTGTATGAAAGACTGTTTTCTGCCTACATGGCCAAGGCAAATTTCTAACATAAAAAATTAGTTTTAAAAAGAAACATTTCACACAAGCTCTAATCTGTGGCAGCTAGTGAAATTTTCATTTGAGGGTTCACAACAGTCCAAGCACCATGAGAGAAAGAGAGAGACTAATTTCTATCATGTTACTACTTTTGGTACCAAGCATCACTCTGTTGCAAACTCTGGATAAGTGTTATCTAAAACACAACATGGCAGATTACGACCAGCGTAGAATAATCAAAATTGGCCAAATAAACGCCCAGAGAAGTAAACAAGTGATGTTGGAATTAAATAAAATTGCAGAAGAACTGAGGTTAGACTTATTACGCATTCAGGAACCTTATTCCTTTAAAGGCAAAGTAGCACATACCCCATTAAGAGCATGGATAATTAGTCATGGAGAAAATTTTATGGCATCAATTATATAATCCAAATTTACAAATAGTTAATATAACACAATTAGGAGACACACATACAAACTGTATTGAAGTAACACATGACAGCGGAAAATTTATTGTAACAAATCAATATTTTCAATACAGCCATCCAATCGAACCTTATATAACAAAAATAAAAGAGGTCAGTAACACTTTTAAAAACATTGAGCAAATTTTTACAAGCGATGCCAATGCCAAATCTGACTGGTGGTATAGTAACATCAAAGCAAAGAGGAGAAAAACTGGAAGAAACTATTTCTGAACTAAATATTTTTGTCAATAATCAACCCAACAACCCTCCTACTTTCGAAAATAGAGCCGGTGCTACTGCAACATTGACATAACTTTATGTAAGTTAAGCTCAAATAATAAAATAATAAATTGGAAAGTATGTTAAGATATGACCACTAGTGATCACAGATTAATCTATTTCAATTACTGCACATGAAAACCAAAATTTAAAGAAGGAAGAGGAGAGAAAATGTACAATTACGAACAAGCAGACTGGAATCTTCTGAGACAGGAATTTGAAAACTTAAAGTTACAATATGAAGGAGAGTCTATTGATAGGGATGCCAATAACCTAGTCCAACCAATACGAAAGGCTATGGAGAAATCTGTTATCACAACCATACCCAAAAAATATTATGATACTATTTGGATGGATGCACTGCAAAAAGCAAGAAGCAAAGTTAGGAAACTAAAAAGAATTAATCAAAGATTGATAATTGCAGAAGAAAGGGAGAGAAACCTAAATAAATATAGAGAAGCTAAAAAGAAATATATAACCACCTTAGAAGAAACAAGGACGAACTCATGGAAAACTTTCATAGAAAAGGAATTAGACACCAATATATGGGGAATGCCCTATAAAATTAGTATGGAAAAAATCAAGAAACCGGATATTCTAAATACAATAAAAAAAGACAATGGTGAAATGACTACAGATTGGAAACACTATGTAAATGCCCTTTTGGGCAAGTTACTTCCACAGGATGATAAGAGTATGGATAATATTCAGCACATTCAAAAAAGAGCGGATATGAATACCATATATAGAAATAATAGACTAATCTACCACTTTGATGTGTTGGAAATTAAGTTAGCTATAAATAAGCTAAAAAGGGATAAAGCAGCAGGTCCAGATGGAGTAATAAATGAAGTTCTGATAAATTTGAAAGATAAAATTACACCGTTCTTATGTCGACTTTTTAATGACTGTATATGGCAAGGGCACTTTCCCTATTGATGGAAAGCAGGAAAAGTTATTATCTTTAAGAAAAGTGCCGACAAGGATCCTAAGGAACCGAAATCATATAGACCTATATGTCTCCTAAATACTCTTGCAAAAATCTTAGAAGCATTCGTCTGTAAAAGATTAAAAGTATTTAGTATCATGACAGGTATGAACAACAATCAATTCGGCTTTAGAAAAGGAAAATCGACTCAAGACGCAATAAACCACCTATTAGAAATGATCAATAACGCAAATTCAAAATATTTAATTGGAATTCTAATTCATATTTCCGGCGCTTTCGATAATTTATGGTGGCCGGTGCTATTTGAGAGGTTACGGGAAATCGATCTCCCTAAATGCTTAAACGCAATATTAATGGATTACTGCAAAGACAGAAGGGTTCATGTAAAAGGTACTGAAGAAACAATTTGCAGAGGTATAACTAAGGGATGTCCCCAAGGCTCGATCTTAGGATCAATTTTTTGAGACATAGTTTTGGAGACTCTTTTAGACGAACTAAACAACGATGAAAATGTGGCAAAAACCATCGCGTATGCCGACGATGTTTTATTTCTAATAGAAAGAAACAATAGAGCAGATATAGAAAGAAGAGCAAATAAATTAACAAATAAATTAAGTAATTGGTGTAGTAAAACTAAACTCCAAGTCGCTCCAACTAAATCAGGCTACATGCTTTTGAAAGGTAATCTCAAAAGAGATCCATACATAAAATACAACAACCAAAATATAAGACGCCAAAAAGGAAGCAAAATATTTGGGAATCTACTTAGATGAGAAACTAAACTTTAGGAAACATAATGAATACGTACGAAAAAAAAATCCGAAAACGATATGATGAAATTTGCAAGATTAGTTCAGTTGAATTTTAAAATTCCATTAAACGTCATTACAATATACCACAGAGCAGATAATAAGAAGTAATGGAAAAGTCGAGGACGAGGTAAGAAGATCAGAACGCATACGTATGCAAACACAACCCCCAAACACAAATAACTTAACAAGAATAGAAAATATACAAGATAACTTTAATTAAATCAATGGGAAGAGAATATTAGAAGGAGAAGATAAAGGTAAGGAAGAAGGGAATATGGAGATGAAAACACTTAAAAATATAATAGACAGGGAAAATTTTGATTTACAACCTGAAGTAGAGAATATACCTATAAGAGTTTTGACACCGGGAAGAAGATGGAAGAAGGAAGATTACAGAAGGAGATGGAAGGGCGTTGGAGATACACGGAAATGAGCCGCGGCAGGAGATGGAGGATGGAGAAGTGGTGTCCGGAGAGGAGGAGCAGAGCGCGAGAAATGGTGTGACCAGGAGGATCAAGTTAGATGGAAGAAGGGATGGTTGGGAAGAAAAGATGGAGAGTAATCTGGTGGAAGTGAGGTAATAGTGTTTAATGAGTTCAAGTGTTGGGACAAATAAATGTAATGAGTAGGAAAGATTAATAATGATAAATGAACTTTAAGTGAAGTAAGTTGTTAAAGAGAAGGATATTAATGATTGTAATAAATTAAGGAGATTTGAAACAATTAAGTATTAAGTATAATGTTTAATTTAAGAGAATTTCTGCCGAGTACTGAATACCAGTACATACCGCTGGTAACCAGTGGTTAGTAGTAGTACAGTTGTATAGTTATGGAATAAATTTAAAGGATAGAATACCTACTGGCTTCCAGTAATATTGTTAAATTGTTAAATTAGTAGTTTTTTGCAGATTTTGGAAGATTAATTTGGGAAGTAGTTAAGTAAGTTTATATTTAATTATTTTCAGTTTTTTTCTTACTGTTTTATAATATTATATTATTTTAACCTAGTTATTAGGAAAATATGTAAAATAATGTATTAAAATATTATTGAATTGTATAGTTATAATAATAATGATAATAAATGGAAAATTTGATATACACGCCATGGTTTAGGAAACCAGGTACCACGGTGGCATATACAGATTTTATTTATTTATTTATTTTGGTACAAATTAATTTATTGTTGAAGTAATTCCTTTCTACGGACAGCATGGCTAACGCAGTTAATCTTTCCTGTGACATGGTGCTACGGAGAAATGTTTTACTCTTTGAGGAGCACAAATGCATCTCTGCTTCTGAAGTTGACATTAGAGTAGATTTGAGCACTTTTAGTAGCCTAACAGTTTCACTGAATGTTGTTCGAAGATTATGTTCAATCATGAATTGAAGTAAAAACACAACTCTGTAATGCATGAAAATATTCTCTCGTATGTAGAAGTTACAATTCTGGCTTTAGTCTGTAAATTTATCCATGACTATATATTATACTTCTGCAGCACAATTTGGATGAAAATTAGGAAATTTCTTTTCATATGCTTCAAAATGTTCTGCAATAAGTAAATTTGTGCTTGAAGGTGGCCTCTGAACTGGAACACTCTTTCATTTGGATGATAACTGTATCAAAAACTTCTTTGGAAGCAATTTTAGCAGAGTTGTTAAGTTTTAATCATTTGGGTTGTTGAAGCTTTCGTCCAGTTCTTCCCCATTGCTTATCAACTGTCACACCTCTAATCTTCTGTATTACAATTTCAAATTCTTCAGTATGTTTTTTAAGCATAAGTAGCAGTGCATTGCGTTTCTGCAGCTGGATAGTCAAGATATCTACATGTGGCATGATGTAAAACAATGAGGAACAAAATTCAAAGATTTGCTGTTCTAATTTAAGATGCAAACAAGTAGCTTGGGAGATCAAGCTACTTAATGGATGTGCTCTCTATCCTTTAAACACATTCAAATAAACTGTCTAGATTTCCATATACCTGGACAGTTCTCGATTTGAAATTCCACCTAGTGTTAGAGGGATGAGGAATTTTCTGCCTCATTCATTACATATCTGTTCTTTAGGAAGAACAGAAAATTAAAACAGGAATTCCATTGAGGTCTTTAAAGAATGTTTTTACAGGTGCATTTTAGCAGGATTTTAGCAGGTTGAGTATGAAAGGATAAAATTAAGACCAGCATGTAACAGTACACATAATGGGCATATGAGAATTAATCTTTAAGAAGACCTTGTACTAGAAAATTATGGTCATTCATTACACTGGTGCCAAGGCACATTTGTGAAATGCTCAAAACCACTCAACTGGATTACTATAAAATTAAACATAAAAACAATTTCAACTCTGCTACTGCTACTACATCTGTAATTTCATTTCCAATTACTAACACAAATTCAGCATTAGATATTTATCGTTTTACTTTCTCATGATATACTTCAAACATGCAATCTAGCAGATCATTTTGAACTTCTTTTGAAGTTCCATTAAACACAGTTTCATTGGCTACATGGTCTTTTAGATCAATGTCTACTTCAGCACTGAAATTAACAGTTTTCCTGAAAATCCCTGGATTCTTCAAAGCAGAAGCTTGAAAGCACCACAAAATTTCACACAATCGAACATTTTCGATAACAAGTACACCTCATAATTTTTCTGTTGCATAGATTGTCTATATGCACTGCTTAAATTCAATCTAATGTCCTGAGTGCCCAAAATATTATATTTTGGTCTTTTTTTTTCATAGTATTTAACGCCCATTTTTACTACTGATTTACCATGTCCCTTTGCTGGCCCATATCCTTGTCAACGCCCTAAATGTAAAACCTGTGCGCTAATTATGCCTTGCCATTCATTCCACAGCCCTAATTTATCCAGAGAATTTAACATTTCTTCATTTGCTACTTGTTCCTCCAAGAACGTCGTATATATGTTACCTTGTAAGCTTTGCAAAGCATTTTATATTGGTTTAACTTCTATGTTGTTTCGTTCCGTATGAACAATCATAGACGATCTGTTAAATCCAAGTCTCCCTTGCCGGTTGCCCAACATGCCTTATCTCACTGTAAGGATTTTGATGATGCTTTTAATCTAACACTTATTGATGCGTTACCTACACAATGCTCTGAAAGTTTACTCAGAGATAGAGAAATGCCAGCTATAGTTTTACATAAAGCGCGTATACCACCTGGTTTAAATCTTACGTATTAATCCCCCCCCCCCCCACACGCTCATTTCTAGTTTCATCTGTTTCCATGCATAACGTTACCTTCAATACTCAATATTTACTTTTATCACCGTCATCTGTCTTCTTGCACCGCCACGAGTGGCCGAGGTCGTTAAGGCATGGACTCGTGAGCGGGGGGTCTGCGGTTCGAATCCCGCCAGGACCGTCCTCCCTGACTGGGTTTTTTTCCAGGTTTTCCTCAGTCTTCATAACTGGCAAAAGCCGGGGAGGTACCTAAACTTAGGCCTGGAACGCTTCCTTCCTTAAAAAAAAATCCTTTCCCAATATATCATTTCATCTCATGTATCATCAGTGCCCACCGCCTGTGGTGCCTCTGTAGTAAAAACGGGCGTTAAACACTACCCAAAAAAAAAAAAAAAAAAAAAAACTTGTCTTCTTGCCATAGAAAGACTCCACGAGTCCGAAATATAGCGATCTCAATTGTAAATTTTTCTTAGTGTTTTATCTTTTTCTACTGTCATAATTACTGTTAATTTGTTACATTGTTGATAGTGTTACTTTATTTTTCTTACATATATAGTGCCAAAAAGTATACACACTTAAAGCAAAGAAAATGTATGTTAACATAACAACATTGAATTCACACAAACAGAAAATGATAAGCACTAATCATCTTAGACTTTTACAGTTACAACAGTTGCTCAAAATGCCCACCATCGGCGTCGATACAGTTCTGAGTACGTTAAAATACTGATTGAGCAACGTTTGCGAATGTATCCTCAGCGACTGCAGCACATATCGTTTCAATTTCTTCCCGAAGTGCTGCCAGTGTAGCTGGTTTTCTATGGCGTACAGCATCCTTAAGAGTTTCCCATAGGTAGAAGTGCAACGGAGTTAGATCCGCAGAACGCGGTAGAAACTCGATTGGACCTATTCGTCCTATCCAGTGCCTTCGAAGTTTGTGATCAAGGTACGCATGTACAACTTCGTGGTAATGTAGTAATGCACCATCCTGTTGGAAGAAAAATGCCTCATGGCGGGTAAGACGGATGTGCGTATCATGTTCAGGTACACAGGGCCAGTTACTGTTCCTTCAAAAAAGAATGGTCCAATTAGACCCCTAGATGACAACCCACACCAAACATTAATTCCAGGTTAATTAACAGCCTTTTCCAAAATAGCATGTGGATTGTTTGCACATCAGCTGACACAGTTATGCCGTTTAACAGTTCCGTCCAACTTAAATTGTGCCTCATCGAACCAAACAACTTTCCTTACGAAGGCCTCATCCTCTTGCACCATGTTCCGAAACCACTCACAGTACTGTATTCTCCGATCAGAGTCATCTTCATTTAATGCACGCAAAAGTCTTGAGATGAAAACTTTCAGCTTTGCTGTTTTAATAATACGACGTACGCTGGTTCTGCTAATCCCAGACTCATTTGCACATTGCTTTGTAGATTTCTGGGGTGAGTGCTCAAAATGTTCCAAAACCATGGCCGAGGACGCAGGGTTTGTTGCTGTGCGAAGTCTCCCAGATCTGCGCTTGTGAACATCGCATACGGTACCATGAGTCTCAAATTTGTCTTGAATACGTTTAATTGTTACTCGCGTTGGCGGTTCTGTTCTGTATACATGTCTCCATTGCCTCTGAACTTCAACAACATTCTCGGTTTTCCAATACCACTTCAAAATTGCTTTCCGCTGTTCAATCGATAATCTTGGCTCCATTTTGTTGTAGCAACGCTAGCATAACGTAGTGTGAGTCATATCTGTTTACAGAACATCATACGATAATCTTGATTTCATTTATTCATCGCTGATTTACGATAATCCTGCCTTCATTTGTTCATTGTTGATTTACCTATCACATAGCAATGCTATCATAATGTATGTGAAACATATCTGTCTACAGAACATCATACTACACATTACTGTTATTTTTCGATCCAACTTGGAAATATATTAAATAGATATCTACTGTGAAAGTGTACATGCATTTTTGGCACCCTTGATATATATACACACACACACACACACACATATATATATATATATATATATATATATATATAATTCTTAAACTGAAAGACCTGGAAATGCTCATCGAAGAAATACACAAGATGCCACAGACAAACTTGTAATGCGCGTAAAGCATGTAGAAAAACTGCAAGGAGATGACTTCGTGAAATAAATAGGGCGATTTTAGAACCAATCATGATAAATTTGCAAGACTCTAATTGTCGCGCCTTAATGCCGGCGAAGACACTTGTAGAGGTTGAGCCTGCAAAGGCCCAGCTGTTGCTAAAGAACGATGAGAGCCAAGCGGTAAGCCGAGGGTTGCGAGGATAGGTTCGTCATTTAAGTATTAAAATACGTCGAATTCTTTCAAGTAAGAGATTTATTTACAGAAAAGTTAAAACGATGAATACAGAATAGTTAATGAGGCAAATGAGGTATTCTATGTCCCCTGGAGAGGAATCAGAATAAGATACCTAAAAGTATCAAAGTAGCAAGGAATAAGGATGCTGTGTATCAGCGTGACGTAAACAGTTGCTTCACGCTGTGTGTATGCCCCCGAGATAGTGAATTTGGAGGTTTAAATAGTTCTGCCTAGCAATAAGAAGGGTCGAAGCAGACATGTGCTAATTAAAGAGCGTCTGAATCTCCCTGCTAAATGCTCGTAACCCGGATCCAGTTACTTAGGAGTGATCCGATTATTCTTATAAGAAACATGTTAATAAACATGTCAAGTCATGTCATGATTTCCACTAGGTGTGGAGTTGATAAAGAGGTTATTAAGGTTAACATTTCCTTAGAAACACTTGCATCGTAAACAGGAGCAGATGATTGGTAATAAGGAAATCAGATTTGGAAGTTAATTAAAGTAGAACACGATTATCTTACATTGTGGCCAAAGGTGTCCTTCGAGGGAATAGGTGAGTGTTTGAGTGAACCATTGGTGTCAGTGGCGTATGACGCACTTGACAATGGTGAGTATAATGATGAATAACATACAGAATAGTTTGACTCTGAAGACAGCGAAAAGGATTCTGAGTCTCTCTCAAGCAGTACCACTGGATCTAAGTTGCACGTAATTAATCTAATTCATGTTAAAATGTATTTGCGTAATTCTATTTTAAGCCCAGTAAAAATACAAAAAACATATTTTTGTTGCGGCGCATTTATCATTAAAAGCGCAATCGGTTTTATTAATTACAGTGAAAGGGCTGTACGTCAGTGTCACAAGTATATACATTGCACTGTGTTAGTGAGACGGGAATATGAACGGAACGAGGGGAAGGGAGGGAGGGATAATCCTACAATGCTTTGCTAGTACCGGTGTTTCATTCGCTCTGAACCAAATTCTTCCCATTTGTAAAACAATGAATTTTAAAATTTTGCGAGTTGAACAAATCTAGTAAGCTAACATTGTTTTAAACACTGTTTTTATATAATTGAAGAATTTCTACAAACGCGTCAAGAGCTGAAGAGTATAAAAAAAGATTCAGTATGGCAGAATTCTGTTTGCGCTAATCATATTATGAAATATACAATTAAATTACTTGTATATAATAATTGATTTTAAAACATATAGCTCGTGATTAATGTGTATTACTTCATCTGTTCTAAATCTACATGTATGACAAGCTGAATGAAAATGAATTATTTGAAATGAAACCAAGCATTCTGTAGAACATCAAACATTTAACTTAAATAATTAATTACAATTGGGGGTTAATATTTACAAAATCGTGGCCTTTTCAAAAGTTTTGCACAGTAATACAGAATTTTCTCTCAAAAACCAAGTTTTTTCCTCTTCATTTCTGCTTCTATGGGAGCTAGGCGGCTATTATTTGTTTCATAATATTGGAGGGAGAGCTTAAATCGATGCAACAAATATCTTATTAGATAGAAGATTCTGTTCAATTTAAGTATTATATGGCATTAAATGGCACTCATTTTAGGAACGTAATCTACAATTAAATTACCATAATATAAATAATTAGTGATTCAAATATATATAGTAGTAAATTGTCATTACTTGACCTGTCCGTTTTCTGTATATATGACAAGCTGGATTAAAATAAATTAATTGAAATGAAACCACGCAATCCATAGAGCACCAAAGTCTTACCAAAAATAGCACATTGCAATTGGATTTAATTACAAAATCGCGCTCTTTTCAAACGTTTAAAAAGAACAATATAGTAGAAATCAAAAACTAAGGGGTTTCCTGTACTTTTTGCTTTAAGCGAACTCATAAGGAATATATTGCGGTTGTATCCATGAAAAGATTTTTGAAATTTTTCCTCAAATTTCCATCGATCCCACTTACTAGGCTCAAAAATTACGAATATACAAAGGATGCATCAGAATAATACCCAATAACTCTAAGGTGTGACTCAGGGGTTGTATGTGAGTATTTTCTTATAAGGAATGTATGCCCCTAAACCTCTTGTTATCGAGCTAGAGGGCATTAAAAGTTTTTCAAAAGACGCGTCTGGTTAGATGAAATTCCGATGAACAGATCTCCCACCGCATTTTTTTTTTTCTCTCGTTTGTGTTTTGGAATATCGCTTGTGTTTTGTTTTTAATGTTGTTTATATCATCATTAATATAAAACGTGCGTACATTTAAGTGGTAAAGAGTTTGCGCCGCATATTATACAACGATTTTGTGGTTCCTACAAGAGGCACGTAGGCAATCTCAGCATGCACCAGGACGTGCTAAAGTGATCCATTTAATGAAAGGACTTTAATTTTACAGACTATTGTAATAATGTTGGATTTTACGTACGCAAAACTGGCAGACATACAATTCGTTTATAATGCTGCTTGGAGACACAAGCAAAGGGCACGAGATCTTTATGCTGAGCTTTACCCAAGGAGACATTTGCCTCATCATAGCACCTTTACTGTCGTACATCAACGATTACGAGAAACAGGAAATTTCCGAAAGCAAGCGCATCTTTCGGGAGTCCAAAGAAATGTAAGAGCAGGTTCTTGACATGGTCCATAATTCTCCGTTCACAAGCACAAAAACAAAAGCGCGTCATACATACGAGCCAGTCTTCGGTTGCTAGAATTCTGCGTGAACAGAAATTACATCCGTATTATTTTACCGGAGTTTAAGCACTGGGACCAGGTGACTTTCCACCCCGACTATACTTTGCCCAGTGGTTTGTTCATAAACCCATTCATCAACCACGGTTTCCTACAGCCATATTGTGGACGGATGAGAAGGTATTTACACGAGAGGGCATGTTTAAATATAACGATATTTGGGCATAGGAAAACCCTACAGCTATTAGAGTTGAAAATTACCAACACCGGTTTGAAGTGAATATCTGGGCTGGTATTGCGAATGACACACTCATCGGGCTCTTTTACTACCTCCACGTTTGGCAGGGCACATTTGCCTACAGTTTTTACATTATACTTAGCCAGAACTTCTGGAAGATGATCCTTTAGGATACGCCAGTTAATGTGGTTCCAAGGCGATGGGGCGCCTGCGCTATATTCAGGTGACGTACAGGATTCCCCTAAGTGTAATTCACCCTGATCGCTGGACCGGTAGAGGAGCGTCGATATCATGGCCAGCGCGTTCACCAGATCTAACCCCTTTGGGTTTTTTTCCTTGGGGACATGTTCAGACTCTTATGTATGAGGTGCCGGTTAATATCTAGCGGCCGCAATTTTTTCCTCCCCCCCCCCTCAACGAAACTCGGTATATGCCATTGAAATGAAATACTAAAAATAGTTTCCGATTATCAGCGAAATCAGACTATTAGGAGTGGTGGTTTATCTGAAACACAACATTTGTAAAAATCGCTCTAGCGACACCAATATTTCTTTTTTTCACAATGAAACTCTGTATTTGCAATTTAAATAAGAAGTATTTCAATTTTTTTAAGAGAATGGGGTTTAGCTGAAACCCAAAATTTAAAAATCGCTCTAGCGGCACCAATGTTTGTTTTTAGCTACGAAACTAGGTGGGTGGGTGTGTGTGTGTGTGTGTGTGTGTGTGTGTGTGTGTGTGTGTAGTTTAAATAGAATAAAAACAATTCCGAAAATCAGGGAAATTGGGCTTTGGGGGCTTACCTGAAGCTCTAGCAGCACCTATATTTGTTTATTCATAACAAAATTCGCTAAAACAAATAAATAAGAAAAAATATGAAAATTAAGGAAATACAAGCATTAGGAGTAGGGGTATACCTGAAAAGCGAATTTTAAAAAGCACTATAGCGTTTAATTTTCTATTAATTGTTTCAAAATAACAAGATAAGTTAACTCGGCATATAAACTGTATTTATAACTATGCATTTGTTTTATATTTGACAAAAGCATAGTCATGAAGATAGCAAATGTGCAATGTTAATCTAAAATGTGTGTGAGAATTATATTTGTTTATAAGAGCACTCTGTAATAGACTTCTGAAAACGTTTGCATTATTTGTTTTTACCATAATAAACTTTAAATTAAATTTCAAAACCACTGAAAATCTATGGAACTTTTGATTATATTTTGTATGTTGTTGATTGTGTATAACTTGTTGTTTTTGAATTGTAACACGTTTGTGTTTTATTGACATATATGGACTTCTTTTAAATATACAAGGTAATAGTATGCCATTAAATTTTGTGGTTTAATCTAAACAGTAATAAGAATAACTCTAAAATGGATTTCTCTTTTGTAATACTTATAGACTGCAAGAATTTTCATTTTGTTCACCTTGCTTTTGAAAATTAGAGTAATATCACTATAAAAATTTATTTTCAAGTGATTTGGAATGAGAAAAACAAACAAACCAAATTAAGTAATATATTATTTTTTCTTTGAAAAGTTACTAATCTATTGCGATTGTACCCATTAAAAGGTTTTTTTTCCTCATTATTATTATTATTATTATTTCTTCAAATCTTCCTTGATTATACTTTCTAGGTACCAAAACTAACAATAAGGTTCACAAATTCAACTTGCTGAGGAATTCACTTTTAGTTTACCCAGATCATGAATGACGGGCTTTTTTTTTATTTAGGGGGTGGCTATTTTTCATTTCATAATTGGAGGGAAGGCTTAAATTGACTTATGGATATACCTTACTGTAGTGAAGAGTATGTTGATATAATGCATGTTTGTTAAATGTAATTTATTTTAGGAAATAAAATCTATATTTTTGTATACTCTTTGGGGACAATGTTTATATCAAGGGCTATTTTCCTGTATTGCACTGAAATGAAGATGTACTTGCAAAAATTCATCAATGAATAAGATATGTGTCATGACTGTTAAGGAGATGCCTGGCATTAAGTAATTATGATTATAATATTATTTAAGAGTGCACATTTAATAAAATAATGCTTTGCTGGCTTGTATCCTAACAACTTATTGTCACCGTAAAGAAGTTCAGAATTTAATACAATTCCATTATCAAGACCAGCAATAATAAAATTTAACACCACCATCTACTGCTTTCAAACCAATTTTCTTTACAAATTGCGCTGTTCTTGTAACACCTCCTATCATACCACCAACATGTTCTAAAACAGAAATTGGGAGTCATATTATGTTCTTTAAAACAATGCTTCTCACAGCACAAAATAACTACTTTTGCAACAGTTCAACTGGCCATCAACGGTTAGACTAACCCAAAAAGAAAGCAAAAGATCTTTAATGTACATTAATAAAAACTTAGACAATCAGTCATGTAAAGGTTCCTATGAACCTCATCAATATACTAGGCATTTACTAATTTTTTCTCTTGCAGTTTACCATTATGCACATTGAGAATCTACAAGATAACATATTAGTAAAATTAGTACTTCATAAAGCTTTTAATGCTTGAAGCTGATAATCACATATAGCTAATTTTTTAAGAGTATATAATGCCTGCTTTTATTGCCGAGGCATTGGACACTGATGATACATGAGATGAAAATATAAATTGGGAAAAGATTTTTTTTTAAAGGAATAATTTAGGGTATATCCCCAAATATTTGCTATTTATGAGGAATGAGGAAAACCTGGAAAAAAATACCTCTCAGGGAGGGCTGGTGAGAATTGAACCTCAGACCTCTCACTCAGGAGTCCAAGCCTTAATGCCCTTGGCCATCCTTGGTGGTATAGATGTGAATGATGTGAAATAATGATGGACTAAAGGATTCCATACTTGAGTTTAACATAAATAGATTAAATAATTGCATTATTATACCCCTTCTCATAAGAATTGCAATGCCAACATAAATAAAATTTTATTAAACTATACAGGGTCTTGTCACCCCTTAATTATATTTCAATTTTTTACTTAAAACCTAATTTCTATAAAAAAAAATGTGTAAAACAGATATCACCTTATCCAACCTATAGTAATTTTAATGAATGAATTAGTTTAGGGGAATAGTACTGTGAAAGGAAATAAATAGAAGAGGAGCTGAAAATATTTGTGAAAGTTGGATTTGTTTATTTATAATGCTTATGAGTTACTTGGTGCTCTCTTTTGGAGACTGAGGGGAAATGATAGAAAACTGGGATAATGATATTTCTGAAATCTATTTTGGGCAAGCTGACCATTGGTGCCTGAATAGTGAACCATAAAATATGCTAATAAATGGAATTAAGCACACCATATCATAATCATTCTACCAATTTTTTTCTGCTTTTACCTTTAATATTTACTTAGATCTGGAAGACAACTATTTTATAACTATGAAAAATGGATATTTGCATTAAATGAGCTCAAAAATTAAACACTATTTATGCTTAGTTTAAGTTGTGATGTGAACAAACCAAATGTATTCCTCCATATGCTGTTGCAATGATTGGGTGATTTGTGGCACTAATTTTCACCATGATTCCATCAACTGCCATTACAACATACGTGATTTTTGTAATATTATATTAGCCATCTTTCACTCAAGGGTAACCCCATGTTCTTGCACAAAATATTAACATACGAGGTAAAAAAGGTACCTTAAACTTATCACACTCTGAAATTCAACATTTTTGGCATGCAGCCATGTTGAATACAATGTCCTTTATTAATTGTTTTTGTTGCAATTGATTTGTTAAATTCGCTTTATTTACTGCATGTAATATATGCAATTTTTACTGTAATTACAGGTGTTTTAAGTTATACTGTAAATAACTGATACATTCAGTTGAGTTACGCTGATTATGCCTTGGGTACAGAAGCTATAAAATGCAATCAACCAATGAAATCCTTTTTGTAAATTATATCTAATCTGTCAACACACTCTTAAGCTTCACTTTCTTTTAAATATGGTGGGACCGGTTTCGAAGAGATATCCTGTCCATCTTCAACCAACTTGATGACTCGGAGTCATCAAGTTGGTTAAAGATGCAGAGGATGTCTCTTCGAAACCGATCCCATATATTTAAAAGTAAATGAACCATAAGAGTGTGTTAGACAACAGATTAGATATAACTTACATTTAACAAGCTTCACCGTGTGAGTTCCAACAGATTTTTTTAAAAATGTCTTATTTTTCGAAAGTTCTTAAATGAATCAATAAAATCTTGCTCAAACATGTGCTTCTGTTTATATCACAACCTAAAGGAGAAATATAGTGATATTTTTCCAATCGACTGAGGAAAAGGCTTGAGCCAAACTGGATTTCAAACTGCACCCTCACTTTTGCATTTGGGTAAAAACTTCCATCTGTTTTCCAGCCATGGGTCCTGATAAACAGTAAATGAAATGAGTTAAAAACGGCACAAATGAGTCTGATTACCTTATGTGCCTCAAATTCATAATGGTTAAGTCCACAAGATGACAAGCTAAATGTCATATCAGCGCTTTGTTTATATAATTAAGTATTTTAGATGTATCAAATATACTCTGTTTTTTTTCCTCTTTATTTTGTTATTTTATATTCATTCTCATCTTCTTTTATTCAGTTTACAAAATCCTTTATGTGCAAATCCTTACAAGTTTCTCTTAAACTTAATAGCCTCAAAAGCACTGTCAACTATAAGATTAAAATTATGCAAGTAGCATTATCAAATGTTACCTAATGCAGATAAGCATACTTGTATTTGTATTACAAACAAAGCAATACCAGAAGCTGAACAACAAAATCTTCATTACAGACATAAGATAACAGACAAACAAATATCTCTTATCACATACTTGAAAACCTTAAGTTAACACCGCAGTATGTTGTCACAGATTGGAACAAACTGAGCTCTAAAGGAACTCTGGTGTCTAACAATGCCCAATACATAACTTTCAGATTAAATATGAGGATATTAAGCATCACTTATTGGCAATGGATGCCGTATTCACTGAAAAAGTTGTATAATTAGCCATTTACCAGTGCTGAGGATTATAATTAATAACAGCAGTTATGCAGAGCCCTCTAGCAAGCCTCAATCCAGGTTAGGCCTGCAATGCATCATGGGATGGTTTTGGACTCATTACTGAACAGTAATAACTTGTGCTTGTCCACATCACCGTTTTCTTTTTATATTTTTAAGGAAGATAATACTTTTATACCTACTTCATCATTTGTATTGTTTTTAGGATTTCTTTGTACGGCTAGCTCCTGAAGGTAAGATATAGCTTATAAAAGCTGTTGCTATTACTAAAAATAAGTTCATGCTAATTATTAATGTGAAATGAAGTTTATAAAATGATAATATAAACTTCTTAAATGGGATGGCAAATACAAATAAAAAATATTGATACTCCATAGTACTTATTAAAATTGGGTTAATTTGCTGTAATTATCTGATATTATATAGTTTTTTATAGGTCATAATGTAATCTGACAAGAGCTAAGTCCCTACATCAAATCTTTTACCAAATTTTAAAAACTTCTTTTAGGACAGGTTTTTTGCATTTTTAAAACACAACTGTTTAAATAATTATAGATTTTTGATTTTTAGCTTGGTTTTGTTAAAATTACATTACTGTTACAAAAAGACAACAAATGAACTAAATATTTATTAACGGCCAAGTAAACAATGGTGCCTCTATACAAATACAAAGGACACACATAAAAAGTGGCTCTTCAACTTTTTCTAAATTTTACAGAAGAATGTTTAAAAGACAAGAAAGGCGGCATGATGAGGTCATACACTGAGGCAATAGAAATTTAATTGAATTACAAATTTGTATATACAGCTTAGTGATAATTTATCAATAAACAATAAAATTTTACCTTTCATTTAAAAAAAAACAAACAAATGTGTGTTTCCTTATACGGAATTTTTTAAAACTTTATCTTTCTTAGGTACACTTCTTTCCTCCTGCCTGTGCCCTACATCAAATGAAAGGCTTCATTCAAAGCTAAAGACAATGTAAATATCTCAGTTTCTGGGGAGGGGAAGCCCTGTTTACCATGTTCCCTTCATAAGCTTATTACTAAATTAAAACCGTAGTTTATTCAGAAATCTTAATAATTTTTTTCACTTGCACTTCACATCATAAAGCTACCTCTACCAATAAGAAGCTGATTCTGCCATACTCTCAAGAAAATATAAAGATTGCTCTGGAGGAACATTCAGAATACATCATTAATAACATAAGCAGTATGAAGCCTAATGGAATGCTCTTCTTTATAATGCAAAATGTAAAACAATAATGCAACACTTGCACTGATTCAATTTTGTCCCATAATGAGAAATAAATCTTCACTAAATGGATGAAGTCATTGGCCAAGGCAAGATTTCCTTCCTCCAAAAATGAGCTGATAAACAACATGCTACATTACATAAAAATATGCATAAAATTAAATTTATGACATGATAGCCACTTGAGAACTTAGGGCTTTTTAGGTGGCTGAATGCCTGAAAGAAGCTACAAAGATTGCACCTTACTTACAACCCTTCATCTGGGCTTTCGAGACCAGGGTTCATTACCATTCAATTAGGCAGCTGTCTAAGTTTCCTTTGGAGGCTGGAAGCAGCCCATTTCAAACACGATTTTTGCAAAAAATCTTTGGGAGTGGAAGAGAATGAACCTGATCTTCCAGATCAGCAGCCACACACAATGACCATTAGATCATGAAAATAGTTTAAAATATGAATAGAAGCCAAAAACCTCTACCAGATTGGACATGGTTAAAATAATTTCTGAAAATAATTCCACTATTTCCATGAGGATAGCTGAAAACTTAACTGCTTCAAAATTTGCTGTGAATACAGATAATTTGAGAAATTGGCTTTTGAGAGTTTACAATCACCTGAAAAGTAAAAATTTACTGGAAAAATTCAAATATCCAATATTCGATGCAATCAGCATTAATTTTTTACTGAAATAAAAAATCTATTAGCATGAAAAGAGAATGGAAAAGTTTTAACATATTAAAAGTTCTGATGAAAGAATGCACAGCTGTGCTAATCATAGTCATTTTGTGATGTTCTTAAACATGAGCAGAAAACCTATCAAAACTGTCTTAGAAATTCCTTCTCATGGTGAAAAATAAACTGGAAAGTTGGACAACTGTAGCTCTTACTACAAGTTTACAGCCAACATATATTCTGATTTGCAGAAAAGTACATAAAGTTCCAATTTAGCTGGAAAATATAAACTAAACTTTACATAATAGTGAAGCTTGTGCTGAAAAGATTATTACTTTAGTTTCACTCCTCAAAACCCACAAAAATAATTTGATAGATGAGCTATCAGCTTTCTATTTCAATAAAATGAAATTAAGGGTGCAAAAATGGAGATGAAAAATATAAACATTATAGCAAATTTAATGAAAGATTTTGCATGAAAACTAAAAAATGGTATAATGAGTGTGAATCTGAAAACACAAAGAAAATTAATGCATTGTACTTAAGTTAATGAAATAAGTAATAAAAATTAGAAAACAGATTTATTTGTACAAATGAGCTGTGAAATAATAAAGAGAATAAGTTACTATCTAATGCTTAAATAAAATTATCAAATGAAAACATACTTAAGAAATATCTAATAACACCTGAAAATGAAAAAGACAAAAATTCATCCAAAACATATAACTTAAATAACCTCATTGCATATAACAGCAACTATAGTAATTTATAAAAATGTAGCTGAATTCACTCAATACTTAACGTTTTTCACACTGTAATAAAAGTTAAAATATATTCATTACCTAAAAGTTTAGGTGCTATAAATTTAATGAATTAATATATGAAAACTACTCAATGGAACTACAAACTGGATTTCCTCATTGCATTTTTCTTAAAATAATTTATTTAGGAAACAATCTAGCTCTCTGACCACTATACAGGAAATACACAAACATAAACATTAACATTTCACTTGTTAATCACCAAATCACATGCACAATTTTAGCAATAATTGATCATATATGACAAAGTTTTACACTTTTGATTTATGGGTTTATTCAATTCTAGAAGTACAATATTTAAAAAGTAAAATATTGAGTAATAATGAGATATTTAGAACAAAGAAAAATTATAAACTTTTGATGTAAAGACTAAAAATAAATCATATAGTTTTTATCCTTTAAAAATACCAATCCCTTGGAGCAGAGCATCTTTGCCCCATTATAATATGACTATGACTAAAAATAAAAAGAACCAAGGCATTGAAATTGTATCTTTGATGTGTGTGTGTGTGTGTGTTTTTTTATCTTCATTTACTGCATGCTCCATCACTATAATAATTAGTAATACTACACGCATTGCTATCATTTCATTGTTACATGTTATCCTTGATACTATTTTTGAACACTTTCATTTTTATTCTAACCTAATCATATTTTGAAGATTGCCGAAATTGACTATATATGTATGCTTTTACATTATTTACATTTTCATTCTCAGTCACCATATTTTCTATCCCATTAGTCAATTTGTGTTAATTTGAAAACTGTCAAAATTTATAATGTTTACAAAATTTTAAACTGTTTATTATATTTTAAAACAAGTTCACTATTTCGACTCACAGAGATTATAAGTTCGCTATTATCTATTGGCCATCGTCTAATTACTTTTGCTACATCTTTCCGGAATATTTCTCACTCTTTCAAGATTTTGCAGTCCCACAAGATGTGTTCCACCGTTTGTATACCCTCCAGACATACATGATGGGTTCTCTGATATTTTGAAGCGATGAAAGTAGGCTCCAAATTTCCCGTGTCCTGAGAGGATTGTTGTAATATTGGGGCTTAGAAGGAAGTTGGTTTTTAGCCTTTTAGTTACAGTTGGAAAATACGATTTTGTAATTGCTCCATTCGTTGTCATTTGACACTCTGTTTCCCAGTCTCTGACTTTCTTCTCTTAATTCATTCCTCACTTCACATTTTGGGATGAGTTCATAATCCACCGGCAGGTGCTTGCTTTTCGCTGCTTCTTTCACGAGTCAGCCTGCTATTTCATTTCTTGTGTGTGTGTGTGTGTGTGTGTGTGTGTGTGTGTGTGTGTGTGTGTGCATGCAGGCGCGCGCTGAAGATTAACATTTACTTTCAGATCTTAAATGAGGGGTTTAAAAAATAATATTCATTTCTAATTTGGATCAAAATAGGTGTCAAATGTAATTCCTTATTACTGTAGGCCATTAACCATAAATGTTTACCCTTTCCTTCAACACATAGTCATATTTCCATATGAGTATTCAGGAATGCTAATGGTTTTCATTCAGTTGCACAATAGTCTAACACAAAATCAATATAAAAGGATGAATTGGAGTGAAAAGAAAATATCTTGATAACAGTAAATGTATACTGGAAGGCCTGGGTGTGATTTCTGGTTGAGACAAGTTTGCCTGAGTAAGATGTTTTTTAATGATGTCCCTCACTTTAAAATGGCCAATGTTGACAACTTACAACCCAAGGGACTCCAGAATGATTTATTCCTTCATTTTAGTTATTTCATTCATCACCTGGAAGACAAACAGCCTGGAATGGGATTTTAAGAGCTAAATGATGTGTAAAAGGCATATCATATAGAGGTATTCTGTTTAATAACTGGATGCATAAAAGAGTTTCAATCAGCGTATCTTGAACATTTTATGTGTATGCAAAGAGACTACTTCATTTTCCTCATGTAATATATTATACATGAGTTTCATATGTTTGTACATTACAATATATATTGTCCACCATAATGGTTTGGTCTGATTTGTATATTTATAGATTCTGTTTTTCCTTTCTGTCTCTTTTTTCATTCACATTACATGTAGTTAAACCTGTGGCTAATGATTTGTTAATCTTGAGTTAAATCAGATACATAGTTGATATAATAGTTTAAGTACTTGAATTTTGTGTTGTGTGTGTTAAGTATAGCCCATGTGACTTAGTTTTGTTTGGCAAGTAAAGGGTAAATTTAGCCTACGTACCCGAGTTTGTGTTGTGTGTGGTTAAGTGTAACTTACATAGTTTAATCTGCTGTTGTGTCCAAGTTTGAGTGCAAAGTCTGAAAATGAGTGCTAAAGAGTGTGATTTCAGTGGTAAATGTGGTGCGTGTCTTAGAAAGGTGAGTTCAAGCATGTTTTGTGATGGTTGTCAGTTGTGGTTCCATTAGACTTGTGCTAAAACAAACAGTGAGATGTTTGCTATTTCTGATCAGTGTTATTGTGAACTTTGTAAGTATAAAGTCCTAGTTGTGAAGCAAGAGAAAACTGTTCTCCAACTGCGAGAGGAACTGGCACTTGCAAAGATGCAGTTTGAGAACCATTGCTCACCAATTAAAGTTAACTGTAAATAACCTTAATTCAAGTTGCGCCAAGGAACAATCATAAGAGGAGGAGAGTATTCTCTGCTGATGATGCTACTATCATCCTTCTGGTGAACAGATTTAACGTTCTTGGAACACTGGAAGCTCACCAGAGCACAAGTCCTCCTCCAGTAGCTGATGCTAAGCTTAAGGGGAAGAGTAAGATTTTGCTGCTCGTAGTTGTCAAGGGTATTGCATCCCTACAAAAGAACAACTTTGGTAGCAATTACCATGTTGAGTATTTTTTAAGCCAAGTGCTGGATTGACTGATGTCACAAAAAATTTGGAAAAACTAAATGCTGATTTCAGTAAGGATGATCATGTTGTAATTGTTGGGGGTGCAGGAAATAGCTTTGAGAAAGTTAATAACTATCAGATTGAGTAAGATCTTGGTGACATCAGTGCTAAAAGCAGGCATACCAATGTGAAGTTTCTGGAACTGTTAGATAGGCATAATAGGCCTCAGCTTCATAGGAGGGTGTGGAGTATGAATCTGAGGCTTGAACATGCATTGGTGACACTCACAAACTCCCACATTTATATGATAGATGTAAATCACCTAAGTAGAGATAACTTTACCCTACATGGCCTGCACTTGAATTCTAGAGGCAAAAAGCAGTTTTCACTCCTTATTGCTGACAGAATCAAGGATAAGATACCTTTGTTATCAATGGTGTAAGCTGCCATTTTTTAGGATAAAGACACCTGATCCATGCCAGAAATTCATCAAGCCAAACTTAATAGCAGTTAACGTTTACTCAAATGACAATCATATCAATGATAATGATTGCACAGAAAATGAAGTAAATTTGAAGAATATTCAGCAAGCAATAAACAACCTATATATATTTAAAATGACAGTATGTGGGTAAGATATTTACACACTTCATTTACTATATTTTCTTAAGTTGGAACAATGTATCGGGAACCAGCGTTCCCAACCTCAGTCATTGACCCAGTGATTTCTGATGCCATATTTGCTATAGCACCAAAGAAATACTTAGGTGATTCCCTCAAACTACTCAACTTACAAGACAAATCTGTTAAATTCAGTATAATTGGGAAAGACAGATGACTTCCATTCTTAGATCTAAAACTAATTAGTAAATAGAATAATATACAGTTTGGGATATATCATAAACTGACACATACAGATAATTACATACAAAAGAACGGATTCAACCCAGCATCACACCAATATGCAGTATTCAATAGTTTGACGTTTAGACTGGTCAACATCCCTCTCAATGCCACAGAATACAAGAATGAGTTTGAATACATCATGAACACAGCCATAAACAATGGCTTTAACACCGCAAGCATAATAAAAAGGATCAACAAATATAAACTCGAGAAAACCATAAGAGAGACATCGACTCTAGAAGTAATCAAAGACACTACAAGATATTGCAAATTCACATATAACCATGACTGCACTACAAATTCGAAAAGGTTTTAAAAAAATTCAACATAAAGCTAGCCCCGATCAACAGATACAATATTAAGAACCTCTTAAGCTCAAAATTAAAAGACAAGATAATTGTAGAAAAGAAATCAGGAATATACGCCATAGAATGTTTAGACTGTGATTTGAAATACATAGGAAAAACCAAGAGAAATTTGACATTCTGGAAGAAAGAACATTTTAGAAACATCAAATTTAAACATCCGGAAAAATCTGTAGTGGCTCATCATTATTGGAGCCAAAATCATGAAATAAACCCAGAGATAAAACTTCTAAAAGAAATAAAGAACCCATTTGAATTAGTAGCCAGGGAGAATATTTTCATCTTAAAATATCATAAAATCGCTATGAATTTTAACCTTCCGCCGTGGGATCACCTTTCTAGATTTATTTCAGATCCACCAGAGGTCACCACAGTTCACAGTTCACACAACTTGCAAGGGACCAACACGAGCATCAGAAACCACTGGGTCAACGGCTGAGGATGGGATTGATGGGTTCTGAAACATTGTTCCATCTTAGGAAAATATAGTAAGTGAAGTGTGCAAATAAGTTGCCCACAGTGTATCATTTTAAATATAATAGCTTCACTGTAAACAGCTTTAAAAATTATACATATAACCTTTATATATTTCATCAAAATAATAAAGGACTGAAAAGTAAAACAGATTAATTATTAAACAGCTTAACTTGTGACAATATAAAACCACATATCATCTGCCTATCTGAATATCATCTGAAACAACAGCAATTATCACAAATGTCATTACATGGTTATTGTTTGGGAGCAGAAGCTGCAAAGAAAAAACTAAATAATGGAGGAGTTTGCATTTATGTAAGGCTGGATGTACTATATAAAACATTAGATACAACAAAATTTAATTCAGAACAGAATATTGAATTATGCACAATTCAATTGGATAGCAAAAATACAAAATGATTGTAATTGCTATTTATCATTCACAATTAGGAATTTTTGAAACTTTCGTGATGAAACTTGAAAAGACCATAAACTTTTTATTTAAGCCTAAGCATGAAATAATTATAAGTGGGGATATAAACATTGATTATCTAATGCCAAGTGTTAGAATGAATCATTTAAATTCACTTTTTGCTGCATATAGGAGGGTAGGTCCGTAAGTTTCTGGCCCCACCAATAAGGATTATCACCTTCACAGAACCCTCATCTGGTATCACACCTTATCTTTTAAGTAAATAATTGTAGCCGTAACCTCCACTCTTCTGTGTTCAGTTGTTCAGATATAGTTGCATAAAGAAGGCTATGTGTACAATATTGTGGCATGTTCAAAATGGAGTATCAAGCTGGTATTAAGTTCTTCACAAAAGAAGTACTTATTCCAATTGAAATTAACAGCAATTGGACAGAGTATATGGGGAAGCAAACCCCTCATATTCAACCATAAAACAATGGGTCAAACTTTTTCAAATGGGTCGAAAAGCATTAAAGACAAAGAATGCAGGTCGGCCCTTGGAAGTACCTGAAAACATTGCTCTTGTGGAAGAAGAAATTATGGAAGACTGACAGCTCAAAGTTACAGAAGTAGCAGCAAGTTTGGGCAATTCTAAAACAACAGCCCTTAGAATAATTCATGAACATTTAAACATGAATACGGTTAGTGCAAAATGGGTGCCTAGACTTCTATCCTCAGTTCAAAAGTAGCAATGAATCATTTGTCGTCGGGCATTTTTGGAGCTCTGCTGTGGTAATGAAAGAGAAGTTCTGCAAACCACTGTTACAGGAGATGAGATGATGGTCCTCTACTATGATTTCTTGTCCAAAAGAGAATCAATGGAGTGTCATAAACCTGGCAAAGCATCAAATCTAAAGGCCAAGGTCACTCAGTCAACCAAGAAGATCATGGCCACAATCTTTTGGGACTGTGAAGGAATACTCTTCATTGACTTGAAGGAGAGGAATGTCACAGTAAATGGGGAGTACTATGCTTGCCTACTACACAGACTACATGCTTCTATCACACAGAAAACACGAGGAAACATGAGTGGTGGTATGCACCTTCTTCACGACAATGAGCCTGTGCACACAGCTCTTGTTGCAAATGAAGCTGTGAAGACATGTGGCTTCAAGGAGATTGATCATCCACCTTACAGCCTAGATCTAGCTTCCATTGACTATTTCTTCTTCTCAAAACTCAAGAAAGACCTTTGAGGAAGGAAATTTTAAGTGTGACGAAGAAGTCACGGGTGCTGTTTATGCCCATTTTGCACACAATACTTTTGACTATCTTTTGGGGGGGAATTAAATGTTAATTAAAAAATGTGAAAAGTATATTGAATAAAGGGTAACTATATTGAAAAGTGAAATAAGTTTTTGTCTTTATCATATCTAGAAAATGGTTAGGCCGGAAACTTATGGACCTACCCTTGTAATATAGTGCATACAATTAACTTTCCCACCATGATTGATATAAACTCTAGCACAGCAATAGATAATGAATTTATAAATTCAGACAAACTGTCATATATTCTGTGTCTCCATTGATCAATAGTCTCTCTGACCATGATGCTGAAGTAATAGAGGAAATGGTTTGTACAATAAAACTCAAAGAATGTTATAGATATATAAAATATAGAGACATTAATGATGCAAAATTCAGTAAAATGGTGGAGACACTTCAACAAGAATCATGGAATGTTGTCTTCAGTGCACAAATGATGTTAACAGTAATTCCACAATTTTTTATACGTTTTTAAATTGAATTTTGAAGCATATTTCCCACTAAAAATTAAAAAAAGAAGTTATAATATGAGCACGGAATGGTTAATCCAAGGAATTAAAACACTTCTCAACATAAAAGAAAATTATATAATGAGCTTAGCTCATTAAGGACCTTAATTTAAAAATAAACTTTTAAAAGTATTGTAAGATACTTAGGAAAGTCAAAAAGCACCATAAGGCTTCCATCATCAAACACTTATCAATCAGTCAAAAAGCAAAATACAAACTACTTGGAATATAATACAACAAGAAAGAGGCAAAAATTTGCAACAAGATAATGCAATGATCTTAAGGATCAACATTGAGGAATTCAACACCTGCAGATGTAGCAAAAAAATTTAAATTTATGTTCTGGTGACAAAAGAGATGCATTAAGAATTTTACAATCATCAATTCCCAGTCAAAATAATGAATTCAAACCATGTACCACTACTTCACTAGAAAATATATCATTAGAAAACTAAACTCAAAAAATTCTTCTGGATATGATGAGATTAAACAGCAAAGTCATAAAGGCAATTAGTAATCACTTATGTAATGAATCTTTAACATTAGGTGTATTTCCTGAGAGGCTAAAATATTCAATAGTGAAGCCTCTGTTCAAAAAGGGAAAAAATATGTCTCTAATTATAGACCTATAGCTATTTCACCTACATTTTCTACGGTGATTGAGAAAGTAATGTACAATAAGCTTTACCATTACCTTGAAAATAACAATATTCTAGTTAATGACCATTTTGGCTTTAGAAAAGCAATTTCATTTGAAAATGCAATCTATAAACTCACTAATGAAATTTTAACTGCATTTAATGAAAGAGTACATGTAGAAGGAATATTTTGTGATTTAGCAAAGCCTTTCGATTGTGTCAATCATGGAATTCTGATAGATAAATTAGCTTTCTATGGAATAAAAAACAAATATTTAACAAAAGAAAACAAAAAGTAGTAATAAATTGTTCATAAAAAAAATGCATCAGAGTGGGGAATGAATATCCATGGAGTTCTTCAAGGATCTGCTCTGGGCCCTCTTCTTTTTCTGATATATATATATATATATTCCTTATCTATCCAAGATGTAGGAAATACTGTTCTATTTGCAGATGACACAAGCATATTAATGGAAAGAGCATTAATTATTGTATCATTACAGTAAATTTGGTTCTGAGTTCTTGTGTGTATGGTTCAAAGCAAACAAATTGTCTATAAATCTATATAAAACAAATGTTAAGAAATTCATCATTCACAGATCTGCAGATCCACAATTACAAATGGGATATTATAACAGTGTACTTCTACAAACCAAATATGTTAAATTCCTTGGTTTAATAATTGATAACCATCTGAATTGGATGGATCACATTAATCTTATCATACCTAAACTTAACCATCTGAATTGTAAAGTTCACATTAATCTTATGATACCTAAACTTAGCAGTACATGCTATGCAATACATGTATCAGAAATGCTGAATTCAATTAAGACTTTAAAACTACTTTATTATGCTTATTTCAACCTAATAATGAAATGTGGTTTAATATTTTGGGGAAATTCAAATATAAGGGAATGTGTCTTCCTATTACAGAAAAAAGCAATAAGAACAATCGCAAGTACACATAGCAGACATTCATGTAGAACCCTCTTTAGGAAATCTGAAATTTTAACTGTTCCTTATTTGAATTGTTTGTTAGCAAAGGAATGAAGGAGAAGAGATTAATTTCTTACCATATTCATGCTCCTATAAATATATTTTATCCCTCATGAACTTTTATATAAGAAATAAAGAAAATTTTGTTCTAAATCAAGATATACATGACAAGAATACTAGACAAAAAGCAAATCTACATAGATCGGCTTCAACATTTTCCTGCTTGTTTGTTATGAATGCAACAAAATGCTCTTCCCTCTAACTTAAAAGCCTTAATAAACAATGATAATTTCTTCAAATCTGCTCTCAGAAAATACCTATGTAAAAAGGCATATTACTCTGTAAAGGAATATATGAGTGATAATATTATACTGAGTTAAAAACTCTGCAATAATTTTTTATCAATGCATATGTAAACATGTATATGGTAACATTGTGTGATTAAGTAACTTGTCTGTTTCCGGTTCTCTCTTTTTGTTGTGTGACTGAGTTTTTCCAGGTGTTGTTTGTCATTTTTGTTGCAACTAATTATGTAGATGTACACAATATTTTTTGTAATTGTAGATTATGTGCTACTATGGTAATTGTATATGACAAGTTCTATGTTTGTAGGTCTCTGTGGCTGCTTCATGAACTCACTGAGTACTCCAGGAACTGAACTAAATTATAAACTAAACAAAAAACATTTATAAAATGTATGTTTACAGAACTAATCCAGCAAATTTTTATTTGGTTGCCACTGCTCCAAATTACCTATTCATTATTTCTACATTATCAGTATATATAAGATGCCTCAATATGCAATGCGGAAAAATGTTAATGCTAGCCCATGTAAAGTATACAGCCTTAGCTTTCATATGGAAACTTTTAGCTGTTGACTGACGTTCAAACTTGCTCCAAACTAGAATTACAGTACAGTTAATTGATTTTCTTTGTTTCAAACTAGTTTTTAAAGACAATACCCCCGTTTTTGAGTCCTGTACACGATCATCTTTCTATACACAACAATAGTTATTACTACGGCATCATCGTAATGAGCTTCCATGAGCCTATTGAGTTTTCTTTTGGCTCTTATGACAAGTTCAATGTTCGTAGGTCTCTGTGGCTGCTTCACGAACTCACTGAATGCTCCGAGAACTAAACTAAACTTGTATTCACTTATCACTTTGTGTTTTTAAAACTATGCAAAATAAGAAATGATTAAAACGTTGACATTAGTAATTTGTATAACGCACAGTCATAACCTCTATAAGTATAAACAATTGTTGCATTTCATTATGATTGTACAAAAGAACATATATTAAATATATTTACCTGTTTTAACAGTTATGTATAGAACATATATCGCCTTCCTGCTTTCTTTTAACCTATATGTAGTACACCCCAATCACTTAAATGTCCCTTCTCACCACATATTTCGAGATTTGAACATCAACACGACATCCTATGAGACAGGTTGACCAAACGGATTATTATTATTATTATTATTATTATTATTATTATTATTATTATTATTATTATTGTTGTTGTTGTTGTTGTTATTATTATTATTTATTGTTGTTGTTGTTGTTGTTGTTGTTGTAGACTTTGTTATACGATATGTATAGTACAGGTCTGCCAAAACAATGTGAACCCGGTTCTGGAAGGTTTGGATCCTTTTCAGTTGTGAGTCGGAAGCCGAACTCCATAGTGCGCTGCCATATAGCCAAATAGTTCTTATCATTTGGAAGTGGATTATTCTTTTCAACTTAACTGGTAAAGGTGATGGTCCTTGAAGACGATACTTAGGTTGAATAATTTTGTATCGTAGCCTATTTATTAAGCTATTTATGCGCTGCCCCCAATTGACTTTATTATCCAGTATAATTCCGAGATACGATGAAGATTGTACTGTGGGTATTCGTTCTCCCTTTTTGTTTTATAAGCGAATTGGACTATTTTTAATTTACAAGGATTCATTATAATTTTCCATTGTTTGCACCATATGCCCAGCATATTGACATATGTCTGAAAATTGTCAGCTGATGATTTCCATCTACCTTTGCTTAGAATAGAGATATCGTCAACAAACTGTGCTATTGTTAGTTTATCATCTTTTGGGAGATCACGTGTACCTATTAGATAAGAAAAGGTGCCCATATGCTTCCTTGAGGAACCCCGGCTTGTATGGCAAGGATTGGAGACTATTATCATGACTAACAGAGAAAGTTCTGTTAGAGAGAAATAACTGTATTGTTCTAAATAAGGTATCAGTGAGTAGTGGTTTCAGTTTATACAGCAGTATAGTGTGCCAAACCTTATCAAATGTCTTCTCAGTATCCAGAAATAGCCCAAGACAAACAGATTTTTCTTCAAATTTATCTAATATGACATCAGCTGCACGATGAAGTTGCTGCGAACAAGAATGTGATACTCGGAATCCAAACTGAGTATTTGGTATTCTGGAATTCGTTTTCTTCAAGATTTGAGGATAAAGTAGATGTTCAAAAACTTTTGAAAACAAAGAGAGAATACTGATTGATCGGTAACTATGAGGATAGTTTTTAGCTTTTTTGGTTTGTGTATCATTACAATATATGCATATTTCCATCTAGTTGGAAAGTAACGTAGACGAAGAATGGCATTAAATATCTGCGTTAAAAACACAAGAGTTTTCCGGGGAAATGTTACAAGTAGTGGTTTAACAAATAAATCATCACCCAGAGATTTGTTGGCTGAGTATTTCTGAATAGTGGTGAAGTGTGTAGTAAAATTCGTTAACTAAAGAAGCGCTGTTACTTTCTCTGATATTTCTTGTTCAAATTCAGGATCTCTAGTTGGATTCGGTTTGAATTGTTCTTCTAATTTTTTTAAAAAATAAATTCACCCTTTTTTCTGAAGTGCTATGCCAGAAATTATCAAATCTGAAAGGAAGTATCCTATCTTTATATTGTGTTAGAATTTTTTCTCCCATAAAGATCCAGCTTTAAAATTAAGAGAAAGCAGATTTCTAGTAGCAAGAAATCTCTCTTCCTTAAGGGTGCATGTAAGTCTCGAGTGGCTTGGTTATAAAATGTTTTATGAGGAGGATATCTACTTTATTCCCATAATTTACGACAATTTCTTTCACCTCAAGAAGTTGTTTCAGTTTTGGTGTCAATGTATCTTTACAATGGTTATTTAACTAATTATCTTGTCCTGCTCTACCAGTTGCATAGCGAGTGTATCATGAGAGCATGCTTATTGTCACGTCAATATCTTGTGGAGTTTTTAATGACATTTTCAAGTCTGTGCTTTCATCTAATCTTGAGCTATAACAATACCAATCAAAGGGTTATCTTATTAAGGTTTGATGATAACTTCTCATTTGAGGTTCAGAACATATTGTGATTATTACAGGGAAATGTCTGAGTTCATAAGTGTGGACGGATGGAGCAATCACATATTTGTTAAGTCTTTACTTATGAAGAAGTCTAAAACATCTGGAGTTTGCCCATGTGTCGGATAGTAACTTTGTTCTATCGGATTAATGAACTCCAATGACAGTTGAGTTGCAGCTTCTAAGAGCAATTTTACTCGTGGAATGACTAAGTTAAAGCCCCATTTCGGGTGTTTGAGTGTCCACTCTTAGAAGAGATCTGTTACTCATCTCATGAGTTATATTCTGGAAACCTGCTAAGCATATTGTCTACAAAAATATTCATGTTATTTTCCCCAAAATAACGGCATGTTAATTTCAATATATATTTTCTGAGTATAAAATAAACGGGAATTATATTTAAAAATCTACCACAAACATGTGCCAAGATTGCAGAAAAAAGGACTTCCTTAAGGATGTGGTTTGGCCCAATTAAAACTATCACACTTCTTTCCTCGTTTCCACTTTTAATTGCTATTATCTTCTTAATTTTAGGTTGAATACAGTATTTGGTATCTCTATAATTATTTTAATTATGTATTAAATGTCGGAATGTGTTCGTATCTCTAGTTTTTTTGTTATTTGTATAAAAAATACATGTTGAAAACTAGTGCCAGATGGGTGTCTAATTGGCGTTATAAATGTCATATTACATCACGACAATAATTTTGGATTAGGTAGGTCCCTGGTAGCAGGGGCACCAGCAGGTTTTCATCTCAATGGGGACCCATTCATTCATATGGTATCTAATAATCAAACACTTTCAATGGCTTCATCATAGCCTCATCATCAGTCGATTGCTTTATGTTTGCGCTTGCGCCTACACCTAAGGGCTGGAGGGACCTGGGCCTCCCAAAATTTACGCAGAGGGGGCTGAGCCCTGAATATTTCCAAATGCTAAGGATGATAACATATATTTAATTTTTAGTTACAACGTGTTAAAATGATAAAAGATATATATTTGTTTATGAAGAATTTGCCTATAAACGTTCATTCTTCATATAATTACAAGGTGCTGATGCGGTTAATATAAGCCCACTCTGTTCAGCTAGATAGACGAATCAACTTTCATCATTGTCATTATTTCATTCCAATTATGAGCAATTGATTTAGTTCCTTAAAGAATTTTCAGAAGCTGACTCGTCAGACGTAGGTTCTAAAAGAAATGCGCTTTTTCCTTCTTCTTTCCCCAAATGCACTCACTAAATGTCTATTTCATCATGTGCGTATATTGTCACATAGATATAGTTAACACTGTGTTACAGAAGAAAAGGCTGATTTTTAAGGAAGCATATTCTGTGGTTTAGCAACTGGCGGATACCCTGTTCCCATTTAACATATTTTGGGAAGAAAGTTATAAAGTGTCCAATCTCTTCACTTACAGGAACAACGCCAAAGGTGCACTCCAAAAGATCACATTCTGGAAGTATTCCTCATAGCATTGCCATCCCTACTAAATATGTATACAGTTTAATGCCTTCTTAAATGATTTAAATTCAATGTCTTCTCTTTTGATTTGAAAGTATTACTTCTCATCTATTAGTTACAATTGTACATTTCTGCATAAATAGAAGCGATATTACAAACATTGGCAGTTTTTAAGACGATATTGATCCTGACATTGACATTGCATCACAAATGATGATATAAATTTTGGAATCAATGATGAAAGAGAGCTGTTTAGACAATTTTTTCCTCAGTATAATTTCTAAAAAGCGATAGCTGTGCGCCCGAAATGTTTCCGGGGTTGATCAAATTTGTACAACTGGTTTTATCTATTCTGATATCAACTTGTGCACCAGAAAGATCCTTAAGTCTGAAGTCTAAGACTGAAAACTAACCAATATCATACGAGGGACAGAGCCGTCCTAATACAATCGCCATTTTAAACTGCCATCGACACTTATCCGCTTCTATGGATCTCGATGTACAGCAGACTAGTTCATCAGAAGAAATGATTAGATGTTCATCGGGCATTCGATAAGAGATCGTATTTTTTCATAAAAGTGAACATTGTCACAAACCGCTACATTTGCTGCACTAACACTTGGACTGAGGATGTAGAATATTTGCAAAATAAAACTTAAAGTATGTGCACAACAAAATATTGTACTTCCTCACAGAGCACATTCATTTTCCTATGTTTTACAAAACTCAACATAAATTGAAATTTGATTGGTTAGTCTAAATTTAAAAATGGTAATATTTGATATACTGACGTTGAAAAGCCACCCGTTACTTATTAGCTACATTAACACAATTTCCATTTTTTTTAAATATTATAAGTTATTATTTAAAAATATTTTCTTTATTCATACCGCTCGAAATGCATTATAATCGGGTCTTCTATTATCATTAGCACTTTTCCGACGACCTTTCACTACTTATGTCGGCATGGCACAAGCTTCATTTTCGCTTTCTTAAAACCTGACAGTCCAGTTTCTTTTTTCATTCCACCTCGAGTACTGTACGTGACAAAATTTTGAAAAAGAGCTAGAGCTTAATTTTTCTAAATATTGGTATCTGAAGAATATATAAAATTTTCAAAATCTCAGCAAAAAGTTTCCTACCCTTAGTTGTTGTTCATGAGGAAATATGTTTTCCAGAATTCAGACAGTTTGGCACCAATATCCACAAAATACAATTCCTATGTGGTAAGGCGATCGAAACAAAAATCAAGCATTCTTAGTGCTCATCTTTATCTTTCCATCAAACTTAGAAGGGAAAAAAACTCAATAACTAGTTCTCATAAATCCTAAAGGCTTTCTTCCTGTAACTGTAGATTAAAAAAAAGCGTCCCACTTATGCTGAGAAACTTGAAGGAGGTGTAAAAAAACCTCTTAACAAACGGATAACAGTAACATTTTTAGTGAATCTAACATAATAAAATGTCCTACATTCATTGAAAAAGTCAAAAACCTTATGGCCGTATGTGCCAGGTTCTAGTTGATACTAAAACAAAGCTTCCGCCACCTTCTATGTTGTCCACTTCACCCCACTGATGATTGTGATTGTGTGATATTTGAGAAGTCCGTGCTCTCCACTGCACACCAAAGATTGTGTAACACTTGAACAGTCAGTGTTGCTTTCCGTCTCACCCACTGATGTTCGGGATACAAAAGCTGGAAAAGGTTTTATGTTACTATCAAACAGTGGGGGGAGGGGGCAGCTAGGTATGGCATGATTGTATATGCACACCCAAAGATTTTCCAATAATTCATTTTTCAACTTTAATTTTCCTTGAGCATAGCAAAAATAGTTGCAAAAATGTGTTTTTGAGTTTAAATTTACTGCCATTTATGGTGTTATACTCATATTTATACTCATTTATTCATTTGTTTATATAAATTTTTTCCATCGTATACGTGATGTTTCATTTCATTTCTCTGACCATTAGGCAATTTTGGAGTTCGTCAATGCATTTCGTTCTACGAGGTCTTTATTAATTTGCTGATCAGCACTGAGAGCCTTATGTATCATTACACTGCCACGAGTAGTTACAGAGAATATGAACAATTTTAACAGCATATCACAAAATGAAATACGTTGATCAAATTATATTCTCGCTGAATTCGCCAAATGATGCACTATCATTACTATCGTTTATTGCCTTAGGTCATGTACTTCTTGCACCTTTTTAGTCGGAAAGCAAATTCAGATGAGAGTAGTTGCCTTTGTAATATTCGTATATATTTCTGTAATACTGGTTTTTAATAGCGCAGAAAATGACATCTAAATACAGTATTGAAAGGCAAAAAAAATATATCATAATCGTACAATACCAAGTTTTGCGTGTAAAATTGTTCAGATGCATAATGGATAACGAAGGGTAAAAGATTCCTAAGACCAATCAGAGGTATGTGGACGTGTTTTAAGAGAGACACGCGCGCGCATGCATGCACGTACGCACACACACACAGAACCAGAAAAGGATAAAAACACTTAATCTGTAAAGTGTTTTATCCTATTTCCGCTTCTTTAGCCATTGTTGTTTTAGTTGCTTTGTTCATAGTGTTATTTTATTTTTATATATATATATATATATATATATATATATATATATATATATTGGAGACTACTTATGACTTTTTCAAGTAGAATTTTGCAACATGTACAGCTGACTACTCTACGAATGAACTGTATAGTGTTCGAGGATAAAATGATCAAAATAAGGTAGTTTCCCTTATCGATCAATTGACCAAGCTTCTTGTAACTTTTGGTTGTGGGGACATATGATACAGAGAACAAAAATCAACACACAATAAATGAAGAAAAAAACAAAAATCCAGGAAATCATTTTGATTTTTTTAATGGAACTTTTCTAGGTGATGCGTAATTGTTCAAGCAGATACAAACAATTATGAAACGAGAAGACATCCAAACACCAGTATTTTGTCTCTTGATTTGACGATTTAATTATATATTTACCTTATATAATCAATAATATTTTACGTAAATGGTGTTGGTTCATCGTATTGCCGATACTGTACTCTTTCCGTAACCGTATGACAACGCTCGCGGAGGGTTAACACTGCTGCAGCGAGAGTATAATTGGATTTTTCGATATAAAATTTCCATATTAGGCTTTCCATTTCAAAGACAGAGCACATGCATAATGCTCGCTATATCACATAGTTCCATTCTGGCGCGCCTCCTTCTATTGCGCAAAGAAGTAACGAACGACATGTGAATTTGTAGTACCAGTATTAAGATAGATAAAATAGACAAGTATTAGCTCGGATTAGTTTAATTCATCTAATTCTTGCCTCCATAGCCACACAGTTCTTATTTCTGAAGAACGGCCCCATTTATATACACGTCCTAAATTGACAAAAAGTTACAGTGCGTAGTAGTTGCGGAGAAACTATGAAATGTTAACCCAGTATTTGCAATAAAGGGTATCTGTGAACTTTTGGGGGGAAAAGAGTGGACTTTATGCTCTATGCACGCACAGTGCTCTCTGGTTTCGTATTGACCAATGACTTGTAGAGCGGCAGTCTTTGGATGATAGACCGGCTAGCCAGTCAAACTGCCCACCAACCAAGCCATAAAACACGTAAGATTCAGTTTCAAATGTCACATTCGTAGATTTTTGCCTTAAGTTAGTTAAAATGGACTTAAAAATTGGGGGGGGGGTTACCAGCCTGCAGTGAAAAAAAAATTAAGCAATAATCAGAGTATTACAATTTAACTATATATAAATTTTATTGTGATTTTGTCTTAATTAGTTAGAACTGCTGTGGGGTGCAATAATATTGTAGGTGCCGAGAATGTTATGGGTATTCTGGATATACTCAAGAGCGAGTAAGGTTATTATGAGGCTGTGCGATGATAAGAATGTCATGTGTTTGTTATCATTCTCGCTGATCTGTTTTGGATTCGTGCTTTCAGAAGGCGTATTTTGGCCGCACAACCCTAAGACTAATAGACATTTAAAATAGCGGATCGAATAAGAGCAAAGTAAAAGTTTTTTTTTTCTTCTGTTCGAATTAAAAATATAACGTTTATAAGTGGATATAGGTGTAAGAGTTTGGTATGTGCTTTACTTACAACAAAGTCTGTGTCCTCTTTTTAAAATGAATCTGGCATCAATGTACCAAAAATGCAGAACTTTCGTAATTAGACACCATTTATATTAACTCTTCATTTAGTGAACGAATTTTGAAACTGGTAACACACTCTTGCAATATTCTGGTAATAAATGGAAGACTTCTGGCTGAATGTCATACAAGAGTGTTATAGCAAAGAGGGCTGTATGGCAGGAGCGGTGCATAGGAAAATCGACTGTGCATAATAGCTATAGAATCAACTCAAGCACTGCGCCTTGGGGTGTAGGAGTTGATGGGTCTTGTTCTAAGTAAACTCCAAAAGTTCGAGAATGAAGTATGCAATAAAATGCATCATTCCTCTTTAACATCTCAGAATAAAGCATCTGCGTGCTTTTTAGAAAGGAAGCTGTTTTATGTTCAGTGACACGCGATAGTAGTAACGCAGTGATATATCCTTTAAGGAAGTCAATCTGTTAATGAGGAATATACTGGTGCACCTCAATATGAGGCCAATTTTGGCTAAATAAAACTCATTCAATTCAATGTGCTAATGAATGAAAGAAGACTAATCGTCTCAAATGTTGAGGATAAGTGCTTTTATTTTTAACGTGGTTTTGATAATGCGATGACCTAAGGTTTTCCGTGGAATAGGAAAAAAACAGCCACTGAAAGAAAATATCTAATGGAATTATTAGGTTAGAAATTGGAACTGAAGATAAGTGCTTTAGATGTTCAATGTGCTAATGAATGAAAGAAGACTAATCGTCTCAAATGTTGAGGATAAGTGCTTTTATTTTTAACGTGGTTTTGATAATGCGATGACCTAAGGTTTTCCGTGGAATAGGAAAAAACAGCCGCTGAAAGAAAAGATCTAATGGAATTATTAGGTTAGAAATTGGAACTGAAGGTAAGTGCTTTAGATGGGTAGAAGTCACATTGTCCAAGCTGTTATTATTATTATTATTATTATTATTATTATTATTATTATTATTAAACTTTGAATAGGTAGAGAAACTCCCTGATATGTGTTGAATTTTATAATGGGAGCAGTAGGATTCTAAAGAGAATGACATGATGCTCAACATCTCTGGTAAAATCCACATCCTCAGTACAGTCACCATATTTCAAAGGAGTGCGCTATATCAACTTCCTTGTCTTTAGAAATACATGCTATGCCCATGGTACATCGTATGGTTGTTAATGAAGCCTTTTTTTCTGGGTATACGTATTGGTAATTTTCCATGATGTAATAGGTCAGCACCTTTCTGAAGTTCATATAATTTGTCTTCAAACAGAAGATGCAGGGATTTCTTTATGCAGCTTCCACATTGCTGTACGTCAACTCGGTCACGATAGTTTCCAACATCATTGTGTGCAGCCCGTCTGAGTTGAAGTTCACAAAATTGTCTTCTATGTTAGGGTGAGCAGATGTGAGTCAAGTGTATGTAGGATAAACTTCTTTGGGAGACCCGTGAAGATATTCATTGCTATTTGACATTCAGTTACATTAGCAGGTGCAGGAGTGTGATGCAATATAGTATCAGTTTTCTCAGAATAGATATTCCAATCAATGGTTATACCAGGTTAATGTTACTATTTCTTTCTTTCTTTCTTTCTTTCTTTCTTTCTTTTTTCTTTTTTTCTTTCTTTCTTTTTCTTTTCTTTTCTTTCTTTCTTTTTTCTTTTTTTTCTTTTTTTTTTTTTTACCAAGCAGCCTCAACTCAAGGAAAAGCATACGGAGGGCTAGGTCAGCATATTTTGTGCTTGCAAGCGGGCATTGGGTTGCAGTTGTTTAATAGAGTGCGACAGATGAGGTCGCGACCATAATCCCTAACAATTTTCTCTCTGTTTGGAAAGAACTGTTTCTGTTTATAGGCAAAAATGCTGCAACTAAATGTTTAGTGCTTTGCAAGGTTGTTTAGACAATTAAAAAGTATAATTTACGACACCGTGCTACCCATAGTAATGAATACGAAAAATATTAAAAGGATGGAACTTAATATCATAATAGGGAAGCTTAAGGAAAACATTACTACAAATAAATTATCAAAAGAATAACAGCAGCGTGTTTATCTTCTTCCACTGTTATTGCGAATTGTAGATATTGCCAACAATGTTGAAGAATAGGTAGTGGAAAAATCTAAGCAGTTTATTTGTCATTCCTTGGCGTTAGATGAAAGTCAAGATGTTTGCGACACGGCTCAATTAATAATTTTGTGAAAAGTGTGGATATAAATATTTAGATAACCGAAGAAATGTTTGATCAGGTACCAATGACATGCACGAGGGTAGGTCCATATGTTTTCGGCCTCGCCGATAAGGATAAACGTCTACACAAAATCCTTATCTGATGTCATACCTTATTTGTTAGGTAAATAATTGCAGTTGTAACTTCCGCTCTGCAGTGTTCAGTTGTTCAGCTATAGTTACATAAAGAAGACTATGTGTAGAATTTATTGATTTATTTATGGACGCTCTTTAACATCTGAGGTCATCAGCGTTTATGTGTAGAAGATTGTGACATGATCAGAATGGAGTTTCGAGCTATTATTAAGTTCTTCACAAAAGAACTTACTCCAACTGAAATTAAACAGCTATTGGACGGTGTATATGGGGAAACATCCCCCTCATATTCTACCGTAAAAGAATGGACCAAACTTTTTCGAATAGGTTGAAAAAGCAACGAAGACGAAGAGCTTGCAGGTCGGCCCTTGGAGATACTCACTCTTGTGGAAGGAGAAATTATGGAAGACGGGCGACTCAGAGTTACAGAAATAGCAGCAAGGTTGGGCCTTTCGAAGGAGAACAGTCCTTCGAATTATGCATGAACATTCAAACATGAATAAGGTTAGTGCAAAATGGGTACCCAGACTACTTTCCTCAGTTCAAAAGCAGCAAAGAGTTATCTGTGGTTAGGCATTTTTGGAGCTCTGCCGTGGCAACGGGAGAGAGAAGTTTTGCAAACCATTGTTACAGGAGATGAAACTATGGTCCTCTAATATGGTACTTTGTCCAAAAGAGGATCAATAGAGTGGCGTAAACCTGGCGAAGCACTGCCTCTAAAGACCACGGTCACTCAGTCAACCAAGAAGATCATGGCCACAATCTTTTGGGACTGTGAATGAACACTCTTCATTGACTTGAAAGAGAGGAACACCACAATAAATGGGGAGTACCATGCTGACCTACTGCACAGACTACGTGCTTCCATCAAACAGAAAAGGCGAGGAAAGCTGAGTGGTGGCATGAGCTTTTTTCACGACAACATGCCTGTGCACACAGCTGTTGTTGCGGAGGAAACTGCGAAGAAATGTCGCTTCAAAGAGAACGACCATCCACCTTACAGTCCAGATCTAGCTCTCAGCGACTACTTTCCTCAAAACTCAAGAAGGACGTGTGACGAAAAAGTGAGGATGCTATTTATTCCCATTTTGCAGACATGATTTCTGACTATCTTTTGGGGGGCGGGTTGAAATGTTAATTCAAAGATGTGAGAAGGGTATTGCAATAAATGGTAACTATATTGAAAAGTAAAATTAAGTTTTTGTCTTTATCATACCTAGAAAATGGTTACGCCGGAAACTCATGGACCTACCCTCGTACACGTGACTCACCTTTAAATTTCTTTCTCTTAATTACAACACCTTTCTTCTCTTTCTTTTCTTTTTGTCCAGTATTATAATCTGTATTTCCATCTGCAGAAACACATGATTTGCATGGCTAATCTCTACACAAAGAAGCGCTATGAAAATGGACAATGAAAAGCGCGCACGTCAATGGCAGTTCGTTTGAAAAAGTGTCTGGAGTATGATTGTTTTTTGTGTAACTGGCAAAATTTGAGAAACGAATAACAGAGGAGGGGCCTTGACTCTTTTCCTCGAAATTGCTTCATAAGATGATGACAAGAAGAAGGCAGCAGCATATTCTAACGAAATTAGAAATCGGCAGTTTTGCACAATTTCTGTTCTTTTAAAATACTCCTCCTCTAAACAAGGAGTGCCATAAAATGATCTGTAAACTCTATGTTTATGTTGTGAAGAAAGTTAAATTTTTGGAAATAAGTTATGGGTCTATTATCTGGTTTATTCTTTACAACATTGCCATACACTTCCACTAAGTACGCCAACAGCCAAAACAAATAGTCCAAAACTGCATGTTATCTAATTTCGCCAGAATATGCTACTGCCGCAAATCAAAATAGTTGGGAAAATTTAATGATTTCGAAAGCAAAATAGTTTCACGGGAAATCTATAGCTGCTATAGGCAAGGGAAACCTCCAACACCCAAAGAACTGCTAACATGCTAGTAAAATTCCCAATTCCCATATAAAAGAACGTCCTTATGGTGCCTTTTAAGAACATGGGTTTTCCTTTCGTACCCTTAATAAAAGGAGTATTGTCATGGAATCACCTCGGACAGTGCTTTGGAGGTATAAGTACTTACATATACAGGATCAATCGATTCCGATCTGCAGGGTATCGAGTGGTATACATACCTGAAACTTAGTATGGCACTCACGACGTTATAAATAAAGGCCGAGAAACCTGTTCGTGTGCGTTCAAGAAACCCGTGTCCAAAGGAAAGAGTATAATGGTACTACATGCTGGTGAAGGTGAGAGCTGGGTCCTGAAATGTTCCTGCCTTTCGCCCCCCCCCCCCACCAAAAGCCGTTACTGATGCCAAAGCTGACAGCCATGACACATGACGAAATGAGTGGCAGTATTTTCGAAAAAGGGTTCCAAAAGTGCCCACTAAAAGCGTACCCAATGATAGGAAATGTTATTGTGCTGGACAATGTCAGTTATCATTTGAGGAAAATTGTGAAAATACCTACATGGTCATCGAGAAAAGACAAGATTTTGACGTTCATGCAAGAATTGAATACCCAACCCAATTCCAATAAAACAATTTGATACAGCAAATATAAACAAGCAATATGCAATAGACAATTTAGATCAAGCATCTGGACATGCAGTATTAACGATACTCCCTTATCACTGTGAATTATTGCGTGTAGATTGATGAAGGGTACTAGAGAAAATGTGAGCACTACACAATAAGCAAAGAACGTAAATATTATGTTTGGCTAATGGAAGAAGATGGACAGATCCGTCATTCATGTATCTAGAGACAGTGCTAACGAATCCAGCGAAGAAAGTGACTAAAGGTACAGCATTATTTATTTTCTATTGTAATATAAAAATATTTAAGCTTTAAGTTTGCTTTTAAATGTTTTAGTATTGTGAACTTCATAACAATAAATTCTCGGCTCGGAGTCATGTGTTCACCTGAGTAGTATACTTGACAACACCGTTTGTTTATGGAACTTTATACAAAATTGACGCTATTATTAGAGAGGGTAAATCAAAGTTTGCAATTTTGCTTTTATTTCATGTACTGTAAATACTCAAATAAAATAAATTCCACTGTTGCTTCAAAAATAAGCATATGTCATTTCCCGTATCAGTTTTTAAAACAACGCATAGGTTGCAAATTTAGGTTATATTCGGTTAGGTTAGGTAGCTTAAGTTAAAAAAATCCACAAGTTTATACTGTTAAAAAAAGCGTATGCCTTTTGCCGTATCCATGATTTTTTTTTTTTTTTTTTTTCGTTTCACATAGCTACATTACAGCTTCCTATTTCATTTCGTTGTATATTCAATGTTATTACTAAAATGCACCCAAAAAGTTACTTTTGGAGTACTATTGTTTGTTTCCGTGCGTTACGACAGTTCTATCCATCTGCATTTGTTGCACAGTAACTTGGACTCGGCTCTTTCCGTTGCCGTTCGTGAGAGGAGGCGTGACTGCAGCCCAATGAGCCTCGAACCGCCTGTGATGCCTCAGCAATTATAACTGGCGTTAAACACAAAAAAACTCTGTTTGTAAGGGCAAGTCTAACTGAAATCTTTCTTCAAAGCTTTCAAGGTGGAAACGCATTCAGGGAACAAGTTTTACCTGCTCGTGGTTTGAAGGATGGTGCGTGTCAACTTGCCTGGAAAAAGGTCTGAACCTATTTGACAGCTAAATTTGCGCAGATGTGGGGCGCGGCTCCATGTAAGGTTTAGGAGCTGTTTTCTTCCGAGAAGTTACCAGATTTAAGCATCACTGCTTGATGACACATCCCTCGTTTTTATTACCTGTTCAGTGAATGCTTGTGTTTTGTATATTTAACTTTTTTGCCAATTTCTAATACGTAAAGGATTTTTTTTGAAGTCACATTTACAACATAAAAGAATAGAGACGTGGAACTATGCGTAGTAACTGAAACAATCCAACGTTGCATCGGAATTTTTTTCTGATTGAGGTCAATATTAGTTACCTTGTTCCTGCCGTTCGCCAATAAAGAGCAGCTTGAGATATTTATAACTAAGCACTACTGTGATATACTCAATTGATGAATCACACAAAACGGGCAATGAAATAATAACAGGCTTATATACTGAGTAATTCTCGGAACCTGTTATAGACAATAGTACGGGACCTCTAGTGAGAGAATCGCTTGATATAAACACGGTACATAATGTGTATAGACCTCACTTCGCAGTTGTAGCAGCAAGGCACATCCTACATTGCTTTTCCTTACGGAACGAAGCTACCCGCTGGGCTGCAGTTCCGAAGACTGCCGAGTGGTTACGATTTTAGCCGTAGCTATTGGGCGAATTAGCTCAGTAGGTTAGACCGTCGTGCTACTGATGTGAAGGTCGTGGGTTCAGTTTCCCATGGATATATCTTTTTTCTCTCATAATAATTGTTAATATTTTTTTTAATATTCATACTTTTTCTACACCATTCTTAATGTAATGGAATAAATGTTACTTTATTCATAGGCGAGGTTAGATAATTTGAATAATAATAATAATAATAATAATAATAATAATAATAATAATAATAATAGAACATAAAATATTACTCCACAATAACACCTTTTCTACACTATTCTTAGTCCGATAAATGTTACTTTTTCATACGTTAGGTTAGCTTAGTTTAAATTTTACAAATAGAATATAAAAAAATAATATTACTCCATACTAACAATTTTTAACTCGCTACTTTTTTCTAATCCACATACATTTTCTGCACTATTATTAATTGAATAAGTGTTACTTTTTCGGTTAGTTCAGTTACTAGCTGCAGACCTTCTACTTGTACCGGCAAGTCCTGCACTCGCCGCGACTTAAATGAAGCGAAAGCTGAACAGTTCTCATTTTTTATGATCATGACTCCGCGACCTTAAGATCTGTTAAACCAGATGAAGGATGAAAATTGATAATTTGACCGAGTCAATTAAGTTTACTAGGCTTCTCATAAAGAAGTGAGGGAAACCCCCCGAAAAAACCTGCCAGGAACATGATCCAAATGGGAATTGAAAACGAAAAGCGCAAACGCTACCACTAGACTAAGGTGGTGGTAAACACTTCTTGTTATTTTATGCCCTATCAGTTTATCGCGTTTTTAACCCTTTTATTATTAGTGTATAGTAGTGTTCATTAGCTTTTTGTGAAGATGTGTTTGCAGTGATCGGTATTGCGTATAAAATTGCCCAATTAGTAAATAGTGTGTGTTATGTCCTAGTGGGTTACTTGACGTATTAATTAGTGAATATACATTATTATTATTATTATTATTATTATTATTATTATTATTATTATTATTATTATTATTATTATTATTATTAGTAGTAGTAGTAGTAGTAGTAGTAGTAGTAGTAGTAGTAGTAGTAATAGTAGTAGTAGTAGTAGTAGTAGTAGAATTAATGTACCAGGGAAATTGTTAAAATATTGTATAATACATTTTAGAATATAGCTCCTCTCAGTTGCCAGGTCCAAATAAATACATGACTGTTATTATGCGATAACTGATAAATGCGTCTAATTACAATGAGATTTGCATGTTTTCGCAGGTAAGTCAGTGTAGCACTCATTGTAATGCTGTATGCATTATAAGATAATAAGCATTGTGAAAATATGGATATAGAGCATCTGCCAGAAATCAAACAAGGCGTACATATATTTGATAATTTATTACATTTTAAAACTATGGCAAATGTATAGTGGAGCATATTTAAAATCTTCCATTTGCAGGTCAGTCGTTTAACGGTGCGAAACTGCCCCCTCCCCCCATTCAAAGCACATCTTAGTAGCAAGCTGTAGAGCAGTGAATGAATCACGTCATTAGGGTTAGTACAGTAGCATCTTGTGTCGTGCAATGGTGAAGTAATCACTGCGTAAGCGTGTATACGTTTTGAGAACGTAGATAAAGTGCAAGAAACAGCATGGTAGGACAAGGCAACGTTTTAGATGTACATTCCCTAACCATTCTGTTCCATAAAAAAATGAATTATTGAAATTAGTTAAGTTTAACGAAACAGGTTTTGTGATTACTTTTAAAAGGAATGAAGATTTCATGTATTCACAGAAGAAATACTTGATGAAATAGGAGCTTCCTTGGAATGTAGCCTTCGAAAATTTCTGAGGTGCCTAACACAGCAGACAAAAATTTCCAAAGTTTCTGCAAGACGAGCAACAAAATTGCTTAAGTAAAAGCACTACGTCATTACGTTAATTCTCCAATTACGGCCTTCCATTATAACAGAAGATTTCCATTTTGGATACTACAAAAAGTTTGTTACTGCTTTCAGCAATTTGTTGTAGAATTTAAGAACGTTTTAACACATAATTCTGAAACACTTAATCACATACCTAGATCGGATCCGTTCTTCTCTTACAATCTCTTTAAGTTAGCCTTCAAAGAAAATGACCTGACCATTTGATTGGCCCTATCGTTCGTTCTGCCAGCACGTTAAATAGGGCATGTTTAACGTGGAAAAGTTATCTCTCATCAATTTTCTTTTCCGATAAAGGTTGGATTCATCTTAATGATTACATAGCTTCAAATTGAGCATCATAGAATCCACAGATCGTGGGCAAGGTTTCATTGCATGACAAAAAAAAAAAAAAAAAAAAAGTGTGAGTGCAAATAGGATTATTGGGCTTCCCCCCTCCCTTGAAAACACAACTAACGATGAATTAACTTAAGAGGAACGTTTGACGGCAATTTCCAGAAGGACAATTAGAACTAATATCGCTCATTCATCCGTGACGGAATTGTGGCATATATTTGGCCGCAGACTTATTACCATGTTTTACTACCTCCTCGTTCTTTAGATCTTACAGTCCGTGGTATTTTTTCTCTAGGAACTTTGAAAAATAGATAACGTGTACATTTAATCCTCGCATATAGATGAACTTAAAAATAATCAAACAGAAATTAGGCCCAATAGTGCAGAAGAAATGACGAATGTAAATTGTAGTTTCTTGAGAACATATAGATTTTGGGTCGTACAAAATGAGTAGCACTTCTAGCTTCTTCTGTATGAAGGGGGGGCATAGAATTAGTTTATTTGTAGTACCCAAGTTCCATTAAAAAAGTGAAATTTTGCGGCGGAATTGGCGGAGTCAGATGCCGGCGATTGCGGAGGTTCGCGCTGGAAGTGGTCGACTTGCGAATGGAAGATATTTAATGTGCTTAACAGCGTAAAATTAAAACTGACTGAACAATGAACTTATAATGTTTCCGGTCAAATGTCCAATACTCACAACATTTTTGGGTGCTCTGCAACAGATATATGTTGCATGTGCCAGTAGATGACTGGAAATTATAAGAAAAATTGTCCTGAAGGTACCAAAATACTCATGAAACAGGTTGATATACTATCTGCAAATTACTTTTATGCCGTTTTGAGAGATGATAATGCCAGTGAGGGCATTCGATTGCGATAATGAAGACAATATACCCATCCCCAAGACCCTTGAGCAGGGTTATTATTATAGTCAAGGGTGTACAGAGAGCACCCTATATTGTCTGCTGCACGCTGTGGCAGGATACGAAAGCCTCCAAACGTTTCCGAACGTCACGAAACGATACAGCGATATTGGGAAACGGCTGTTTTGCAAAATGGCATGTCTTACTAGACATAACTATATATGTTAGATATTATACGGTACATTTTACACAGTATATTCCTTTCTTTAAAAACAATACAGAATTGCCATTTTGTAAATCTTTATCTTGTTCAATATACAGCAACATAGGAATTGAGAAAAATAAAATGCATTATGCACTCTTTAAATACATGCAAATAAAATATTTGAATGTTTACACTAACCTGCAATAAAGTTATTATTAGCCTTACAGTTTACAATGCATTATTTTCTTCTTCCTTTCCCGTAATTCAATAGCATATATCTGCAGGGCTAACCTATAACTCCACCTTTAATTTAATAAAATATTACCACATTGTTAAGTCTCAGGAGCCTATATGCAAAATATTCCATATAAAAAGTACAAATTAATACAGAGTTTCGAGTTCAAATTACTGAAGGATAAAGTTACTTCTCCCCCTCCTATTTCACTGTGTATCTTAATCTTTGAATTACAGAAGCGTATAATTGCATGCACAAACAAAATATTTAAAATAAGTTAAGAAATTATATGACTGCATACAAATAAAAGAGATAAGCTAATTTTATTTGAAAATTTAGGATTCCACGCTGATTTCGGTTTATTCCACAATACCAATATACTAAAATGTTTCCTTTGAATGCAACCATTGCATCGCAGAAGTTGCGCCCGATTATTATTTCTTTCACACCTTTCGGATAAATATATTTGAACAATTACATTTTATTTTATTAGGCCACGAGCCAATGGAACTCTGCTAGTACCGAAGCTGAACGACCGCGGACGCATCCGAATCGCCGAAGCAGTCAACGTAGTAGGAATGTATTAGGATGCCTAGCTACATACGCTTGTTTTCATTATTTTCAAGCATCACATACTGTGAAACATCTCCATATTCCTTTAAACAGAACGCGCCCATTCGCAACAAGAAATATTGTTTCCATAAAATCAATGTGTTTTGAGACTCTATAATATGACTACCCCTTCCGACCATGAATCATGGTGCCTCAAATGTTTTACCCTCTTTAAGACGACCACATGATGGTTAGTGTAACTGTATTTCAGTACTGTTGAACACTGTGACTTTGCAGCTCAGTTAGCACTTTCATGAGGGATATGAAGTAGTTTCAGAGGCTCCGAATCATTGTTGAATAAAGCAAATTCAGCTACACTGCTCGCATTTAAAATAATCGTAGTTCTATGCACTATGGCAGATGCATCTAAAAGAAAGTTGTGTATTCTCTCGCTTGAAGACAGTGCGCCTGTATCACAATAATGTGCAATAGAACGTTCTCAGAAAGAAATAGCCATGGAATTTAAATGTTACTAAACCCAATTTTAAAATATCTTAGCTAACCGCAAACGCCATTTGAAAGAATGGGAAAAAGTTCTAACAAAAACACAAATAAACGCTGCTAGCCGTATGAGGACTACATGGTTAAACGGAGCGCATGTTAAAAGGCCTCCCTGTGTAAAACCTCTGCCGCAAAAAAGGTTCTAAAAATTTACAAACCGAGAATTTCAGTGCAAGCAACGGCTGGCAGGATCGATTACAGTTCGTCACAAGATTGTTTTCCGTGCTGTTTTGGAAGAAAATGCTGATGTAAATGAAGTGGCTGAATGGAAGACAAGACTTTGACAGAGTACCCACAAGTAGAAACAGTGATCGTAATATTTTTACAAGGGAGCAAACAGAGCTATTATTTTAAAGCAATTCTGAATTAAAATACCGAATGTGATAATTCAACATGTGGAAGCGAAAAATGACTAAACAAATAATTTAATAGTTTAATGTAAAAACCTGAAGCGGTTTAGAGCCAGCCACAACATTTAGATTCAAATTGTGACTGTTTGCTATTGGCCCCACGTTGGACGCCAAATTATGAAGCACTTAAGCCTCAACAATTAGAGCCTAATTATGAGACTGTTTGTTTGTGACTCTGGGCGCCAAATTTACAGCGATTTAGTATGCTTCGGCTAAGTGCCCCGGACGGACACCAATTTTGAAGCGATTTGTTGTCGACGTCAAGTGGCCTCGCGTTGTGATGCCAATTTTGAAGTATTTTGGTAGATTGATTGTTGGTCGCTTTGGTGATTTTGTCCACATATCAATGACAACATTTTCTCATGGTGAATTCCGCTATTTTGTTGATTCGGACTCAGCAGGAGGGAAAGGAGTTCAATAGTGTAAATATGCAGGCGATGCGACATTATATATATTGGTACTTTATTACTTCCAAAATCTTTCGTGTCCTCTGGTGTTTTGCGTACGACAGACTTAGCTACGCCAATGCACACTTAGTTGCTGCTTGTGAAACTTACGATGAGTGCCGCGGCGAGTAACACTAAAAACTGCTTAACTGATATCGTAACTAAACTGCGTAACTGATAAGTGCTTCTCAGCCAAGCTTCAATTTAAAACGGCCTAACTGAGGTATCAGAACTGCGTCGGCGTCCGAAGTAAAACTTGTTATCTGCGTTTAAGAATTGAGAAGCGTCTCGCCGCATCTGGAACTTAAAAGACTGCTTGTGTCTCGCCTAATGTAAAACTTCTAAACTGAATAATGCGTACTGAGAACTGAGGAAACGCTTATCTCTAGCCGCACGTAGATCTTGTAACTACGTGCCTCAGCAACGTCGAACTTACCACTGCTAATCCCCGCAGAGCAAACGCTTGCTTATTAAATTAAAATCAAATAAACGTTGGCTTAACGATAGCCGTGGGGGCACAAAGGCACGCGCAATCTTCGCTCATATCTTTAAAAGTTCAAACATACATTTTCCATTGGCTGGTTTAAGTTCACCTGCCCCGGGTGCCATTCGCTATTTTTGAAAGTTTAAAACATTTTATTGGCATTGGTTAGTTTAAGGGCTAATGGTTCAACGCCTGTTGGGGTCAAAGCCCCAAACGGATTTAACAGTCCTTCAGTTTATTAACCTTGCAACGACAAGTCTTTTAAAAAGGGTCTTCACATGCGACCCTCCCTCTACCGCCTGTGGTGCCACAGTGGTAAAAACGAGCGTTAAACACCATTAAAAAAACACGCGACCCTCGGGTTTCTTTCTATTGTGTAGTTTTATGACCCTCTTGTTGGCTTTCCAAGCTACTGTAACCGAAAAACATCAAAGACTTTCTCTTTTGTACAATTCTTACAATAAAGTTAAAGTTTATGACACGCATGTATACATAATATTTATATTACTTATTGTAATGGCAAAGTATGATTTGGCTTGCATGAATATATTTTATAATTATATTTCTTTGGGAGTGGATCGGAGGAACTGGTACAACCCCACAAGCCTAAAAATGAAAATTATACAGGAGAGGCAAGAAATGGTGAATACCTTGAAATATATTTTGATAAGCTAATGTTCTTTCACCAATGCCATCACCGCCACGGGTGGCCGAGGTCGTTAAGTCTCGGACTCGTGAGCGGGAGGTCTGGGTTCGAATACCGCCAGGACCGTCCTTCTTGACTGAGGTTTTTTTTCAGGTTTTCCTCACTCCTCATAAATGGCAAATGCCGGGGAGGTACCCAAAATTTAGGCCTGGAACGATTCCTTCCAAAAAAAAATAAATCCTTTCCCAATATATCATTTCATCTCATGTATCATCAGTGTCCATCGCCTGTGGTGCCTCTGTAGCAAAAACGGGCGTTAAACTTCATTCATTTATTACCAATGCCATCCAATACTTTTTTTATTTACTTATGGACGCTCTTTAACAGCTCAGGTCATCAGCGTCCCATTCAATTCAGGGCGTGAAAAGGCCGACAAATTTTGCTCAGAGGCCTCTTTTTTTGGCTTGAGGTTCTTTTTCGTGCCGCAAATGTACGACGCGGGACCCACGGCTTTACTTCCCTTCCGAAGGAAGCCATACTTACGATTTTTACGCCCGAAAAAATCCATTGGTCCTGGCCGGGTTCGAACCCCCGATTTGGGTGTAGGAGGCAAGTATGGTAACCACCAGGACCGACGTATTCATGGGGAGTCTGGATTAATGCTTTTATCTGCTTTCTGCGGGCACTAAGCCTCCGATACTGGTTTTACACAACATTTTCCCTCTCTTCTCTCCAGTGCGTATAAATCCACGGAATTGTAAAATTTTTAAATAAATTTATTTCCCCCCGTTACATGTGTACCACTATATGATGCATCTGACATACAACTATGTTTATAAAATAAACGCCACCAATTTTTTAAATTCAGTTCATCTTCTCTGAACCAAATGGACAATAAGTTTCTTTGTCGAATTTACTATATCATTCAGCCGGTAAATGATGTGGATTCAGTCAATTTGCTTCAGGGTTCTTTTTGTTACACCAAATGCCCCATCACAGGGAAGAAAAAAATGGCCTCAGACTGGATAATATTGGCGAACCTCTTGAAACCTGTCGTTTTCAACCAAAGCATCGCAGTACCTTATTATCGTGGGTTCTTATCATGGCCACCGCAATTATCACTGAAGAGGAACAGGCTCCTAAATATGTCCTTTAATTCAATGTTCAGATATTCATGAATGATTGAAGTAACCACATTTGGACATTTATGAAAAATTCCTCTGTGATAAACATACATATTTGGAGAATTACCTTAAAGATTTGTAACGCAAAAAACATTCACAGTCACCTGACGATAACAAAAAATGTCTTGGACTGGAATGTTTGTCAACTGAACACACATCATGAAATCAAAACAGAGCCTAGCAATAGAATCATCAGATTGACACTTATTCGAACTTCAAGTTTATTGTAAAATTTTTACTTTTCCTTTACGTACAATGAGTTCAGCAACAGAAGAACTCGAGCTGTTTCATTTAGGGCAGAGCCTTTCATTTTTATGTTGAGGGATTCACAGGTAACACAAGTGTCTACCCGAGGTTCTACAAAACGAAAGTTAAACCGTTCCTTGAAAATCTAGCAATAGAGGAAATAGTTTATTTTTACTTCGGGATGTTTTACTTGAAATAGTTTATGCTATTTACTGTTAAGTCAGCTGAGAGGTACGGAGTTTCTCTTTAGGAATAATGTGCGGTTTTGGGGGTAAATGATTTGAAGTGTTCTTCAATAATAGCATGTTTTGATGGGACTTGTCCCCTTAAATCTATAGGTACCTTATTAACTTTAAAAAAGATTACATGGTCTTCTGACACGATCTGGAGTTACTCCATATATTGCAAAATATAACCTTACATACCTTCAATAAGGAACCTGATAATTTACATGATACTGAAAGGATATGGAACGTTTATCAGAAGTACAGCCAACTTTGTTCTTGGCTGTACGGCTATAAATACCTTGAACTGTGACATGATTCTGGAGATGAATGTCCTGTGCGTTTTTTGATTCACGGTCCCAAAACAATGAAAATATCGTATTTCTTTCCATCTCAGATATCCTTTCTTATTCATCTAAGTCTTTTTGGTTTATTTATTTATTTATTTATTCCATGAATTTCAGCATCATCACCACTTGAACGATATTTTACTTACAATCTTTAGCTTACAAAACAATCACAAGCATAATGTTGATTGGAGAATCGAGACGTCTAAAGGAAAGAAAATGGGAAAAAGTTGGAAGATGGAGAAAGATGCCGGCAGAGGTATGGTGAAAAACTTAATTTTCTTAATGAGTGTAATTACAATATTGCTGGTAATTGGAGGGGATGAGAAAAATCCCGGTCCGTTAGAAATTCTAGAACTAATGGAAAGTGTGAATCAGAAAATGGGCAGAGTAGAAGGAATGGAAACTAGGTAAAGGACTAGGTAAAGTAAGGGAGAAGATGGTTAAAGAGATAAAAGATGAGTTAAGAAAGGAAGTGAAGGAGATTATGAGTGAAGTGGAAATGGTTAAGAGAAAATGGAAATAATGGAGGACGAGAGGAGGGGACGCAATTTAGGGTTTGTAGGAGTGAAAGAGAGAAGGCAAGTGTGGCCCAGAGAAGAAATTGTGCAAATAATGGAGAAGCTAGATGTTTCATCCAGGGATGGGAAATTGTCGAAGCAACTTGGACAGGGAGATGGGCACAGTCGAGGCTAATTATTGTGTAATTAGCGACGATCCAGTTGGTATATGATGTATTAAGTAGAGACAAAAGATTAAGGGGATCAGATATATTTATTAATAAAGATTTATCACCAAGCAAAAGAATGTTATTACGAAAATTAAGGAAGAGGATGAAAGAAACAAGAATGCATGGGGAAAAGGCTTATATAAGAAATTACCAGATGGGGAAAAAGTTCTCGAAATAGACATGAATACAGCTAAAGGGAATGAACAAGTAAGGATGGGAGCCAGAATGATGACAGGAGAAAATAAGAGTACAAATAAGTTGGAGGAGGCATATTTGGAGGCATGAAAAAGAAACGAAGGAAGTGATGTAGTAATCCAAGCTTCCAGAAAGGAAAAAAACCAGAGGAGGATGTTGGAAACAAGTGGAGGAAGTATGGAGCAAGAAAAGATAGGGGCTGAGAAGAGTACATTGCTGAAGACAGCTATGGTGACAGTATCAGAGGAGGTACGAGATCACAGCATAAGGAAATCTACTACGGAGTCTCCTTTAGTGAGAAGTGAGGAGATAGAAGAAATGCAGGACTTGATAGTGCCAGAGAGTAGGGTACGTAAGCTGAATAGAAGAAAGATAGGTGAAGAAAAGGAGAAAATCTGCGCGACATGTGGAATACCAGTGGTGGATGACAAGGCATCATCATCATTAAAGAGAGAAGTACACAGTAGTGTTGGTTGTTTGGAGTAGTGGTGGACAGTTTTGATTATATGTACAAGGAGTAAGGAGGAGTAATAGAGGAAGGATTTCAGGTGGGATAGGAGTATTTGTAATAAAAGATGTGGAATTAGCAGGACTGAAATACAAAAGTTAGAAGAAGGGCAGGTAATGTGGTTAAAGGTATGTGAAGTGAAGAGTGTTAAATTATGTATATGAGTAGCAATAGTATATAAACCACCTGGTGTTTCAGAATTTCATAATGGTAACTTATATATCCAGTTAAGTTAAAATAGAGTGTGAAATATACCAATACGGAGTTTAAAATAGCGGGGAACTTTAATGCAAGCGTGGGAGTAAGTAATGTAAGGTCTGTGGGTCTAGAAAATGAAATAGCTTGGTGAGAAGGCAAGGAAGAGTCAGGATAAGGTGTATAATAGAGAGGGCAGTAAATTGATTGAGTTCTGTGAAGTGAATGGGTTACTAATGTGTAATAGGCGAGACAGGGAGAAGATCAAGAAGGGGGATTTACTTTTATAAATGTAAATGGCTAGAGTATGATTGATTACATGTTATACAGTAAAGGAGTAGACCAGGTACTGTTAGGATTTAAAGTGTTAAATATGGTAGTAGGTAGTGGACATTTTCCATTAATAATGAGGTTGAGCCTAGGGGAAGGAACTAGGGAGGTAGAAGAAATAGAACTGCAATATATAAGATGTTACAAATGTAGAGTGGAGTATGAAGAGCACTTCTGGACTAACTTGTTATCGACAATAGGAGTAATATGGAATAGAGAGTTATAGTAGCATTGAGAGCAGGTATGTTAGAGGAGGCAGTATCAAGGTTGGAACCCATGGTAATGTGGGCAGGGAAAATGTTGGAGGTATATCAGAGAGAAAAAAGGAAAGATTATAGATGGTATGATCAAGAATGCAAGCTAGCTAAGAGCGAAGTGCCAAAGAAATTAAGTAGGTGGAGAAGGTCAGAACAAGAGGTAGATAGACAAATATATTTAAATATAAAAAGAGGTTATGAATGTTTAATACAAGAGGAAAAGGAAGAGTGACAGTGGAAAATGAGTGAAAAAATAAGGGAGCAGTAGCAGCTAAAGATAGTAAATATATATGGGCAGTAATAAAGGGGATTCAGAGAAAGAAAAGGGATGGAAATAAAATACAGCTGAAGGAATGGGTTAATAACTTCAGAAACTTGATAGGAGCTGGGAGTGTAGGAAATTATGATTTAAAATGGAGTTGTGCTGTAAATAGGATAGAATGTCTGGATAAAGATTTTAATATAAAAGAGGTAGTAGACCAGATGAAAAGGAGTAAAGCTTCAGGAGTGGATGGAATTCCAGGGGAGTTCTGAAAAGCATTAACAGGAATAGAGAGAGGTATTCGATTGTTAAGGGAGATACTAAATAAAATAAAGGAGGTGAAGGTAATACCTGAAAGCTGGAAAGTTAGTATGATAGTACCCTTGTATAAATTAAAAGGTGGTACTGATAAGCCAAACAATTATAGAGGAATTAGCTTTTAGCCATATTAGGGAAAATATATACTAGTATATTGGTGGAAGAATGCATGAATGGGCAGAGAACAATAAATTTGAACAATAAATAGGGATGCCTTGGTTTATAAGTTAAGAAGAAAAGAAGTGAGTAATGAGTTCTTGTTGGGATTACAAAGATTATATGAAGGAATTAGGTTTTGTGTAAGGAGTGAAAGAAATAGAATCACAGATTACATCATTCAAAAAATTGGATTGAGGTAAGGGTGCAAATTAAGCCTAATATTCTTCAAGATATTTATAGATGATATTATTGAAAGGATCAGAGACAGAAATAGGGATTCTCCGATAGTTGGAAATAGGAAAGTACCAGGATTACTTTTTGCAGATGATCTTATAGTAGGAGCAACATTGGGGATAAGACTAAGGGGGCTATTGATGAGATTATTAGATATTGTGCAGAATTAGGGTTAAGAATAAATGGAAAAAATCAAAGATAATGGTATTTAAAAAAAGGTATAAAGTTAAGAAAAGATGAGAAATGGTATATACAAGGTGAAACAGTAGAAGTAGTGAAGAAGTTTGATTACTTGGGGGTGAGATTTGCAAGTAACAGTACATGGGAGGCACAGGTAAAATTGCGCAAGTTAAAGGAAAACAGGCAATGAGAGCTGTCAGAATAAGTTTATATAGGACTCCAACATTACCTGTGAAATAGTTGGAGAGAGTATATTATAAGGCAGTTGTAGAGGCAAGGGTGTTGTATGCAGTCGAGATTTGGGGAGTTGAAGAGGGGTGGAGAAAGGTGAATGTGCTACACAGTATGTTTTGTAAGGAAGTGTTGGCATTACCCAGGTGTTCTCTGAGGGGGATTACTTTGCTTGAATTAGGAAGGATGGGGAGGAAAGGATTGATTATAGAGAGAGCAATGAAATATTGGTATTGTATCCTCAAATTAGAGAGCTCAAATATATTAAAGGAATGTTTGAAATATCAAAAAGAGGTTTTGGGAAGGAAGAGTTGATATGGGGAAATGGGGAAGGTAATGGAAGAAATAGATTTAGGGAATATATGGAGAGCAGGTGAAAGTAATGTTAATGGATTTTGGAAGATAGTGAGGCAAAGGATAGGAAATATTGAAAAGCAAGAGATTTGGGCAAGTTTAGATGATAAAAGTTCCTTGGTTGTATAAAAGAATCAAACAGAATTGGGGACAAGAGAAATATATTGAAATTTGTGATCAAATGGGTAGGATGGGTTGGGCTTGGATGCGTATAGGAGTAATACTCCTGAAAGGATATAGAGGAGATGATAAGGATAGAGTAGTATGTATGGGGAAGAAATCAGTGTGTCCCATTATTTATTGGAGAAAGTCAAATGGTTGCAGGAAAAAGTTTGGGACAGTAAATGTGACAATTTACAGAAGCATTTAGTGTTAAATAAAATGTTAAGTAACGAGAATGTAAAAAAATCCAGAAAATGAGAGAGTTTTAGGTAACATTAAAGAGAAGTGGGAGCGAAATAGGAAGAAAGTAAAAGGAGGTTTCTTGCAGTCAGATCACCACTTGGTTAATGAGGTAGGAAACTGTATTTTGGAAGATGCAGCTAGGATCTAGAGTAAAAAGAATAGGTTAATGATGTATGTAAATATATAATTGTTATTGTAAATTGAGCACATATTGTTGTAACAAATTGTAAAGTTAACTGTAGGATAAATTAAAAAATTCAAGATACTGCTTGCTGTCCACCACCACCGCTGCCGCCACCACCACCACCACCACCACCATACTCTTAGTATTTTCATTGGTTTTAAAATTAAAATAAAAAGTGTTTAGTATTAAAAATTATTATTTTGACACAAAATGCTCAAAATTGATATTATGTAATAGGAAGCATGTAGGAACTAGCCTTTTCCTATCTAAAAATTACTGCCATAAAATTTGTTAAGTGTTCCCAGATTCCATGAAAAATATCTGGTAACCTTACAGTAGGAGTACTTGAAAAAGATATACTTTTTATAAATACTTTCATGAAACACAAAATAATCAAGACTCCTGTCTCAATGGCAAGCAATGGGTTGAAATTTTGGAAGAATGATTGACATTATGCCATCAATATCATCCACTGCTTATGAATTGAACCATTTCCTCCATAAACATTTGTGTGCTTGTTACTAATGTGAAGCATGGAGTGATGATGACACCTAAACAATTTTCCTGGATATACATAATGATTTCTTTACTTCTCTCTTTCTCATTCCTTTGTGTCGGTCCTGGTGGTGTAGTGGTTACCATACTTGCCTCCTAAACCTAAGATCGCAGGTTTGAACCCGGCTAGGACCGATGGATTTTTTTGGGGTGTAAAAATCCTAAGTATGGCTTCCTTCGGAAGGGAAGTAAAGCCATGGGTCCCGTGTCATACATTTACGGCATGAAAAAGAACCTCAAGTCTGAAAGGGAGGCCTCTGAGCAAAATTTGTCGGCCATTTCATGCTCTGAGTTGAATGGGACACTGATGACCTGAGCTGTTAAAGAGCGTCCATAAATAAATCAACCCAAAAAAAAAATCATTCCTTTGTTTTTACTATAACTTTTTTTACTGTCCTTGCCATCTTACAATTTCACATGTTACAATATCTCTTTCTGTCTCTTTTGGCTCTCTGTAAGAAACATTTTTCAGATAATTTTGACATAACATCATGGTTCTGTTATCCCACTAACATTTTCCATATAAATAACAGAAATGGTTGTTAAAAAATATATTTTCATACAAATACTGTTAATTTTGCTCACAAACCTTAATTATAAAATTGTAAACTTAAAAGAAGTTAGGAACAGTGAAGTTGTTAAATATACAAATGAGTCAGTATTAGGTGACACTAAAACTTCAGTAATTAGTTAATTCCTTAATTACTTAGGAAAACATGTACAAAACCATGTACTTCATAAGTTTACATAGTTAAATAAAGTCATTACTTACAAAAACATGCAAAATCCATGTACGTCATAAGTTTGCCTTCATAATAATAGTCTTAAGTTCATATAATTTCATTAAATATATAAAAAAAAAAAACTTGTTTGACATGCTCACAGCAGGTTCACAGAAAAAAACATTAGAATACTCTTAACTTCTTGAATAAAATTTATTATGAATCTATATAACATTCCAATTAGAAATTAAAACTATCCTATTCAAGAAAAAATTAATATGATTAACATATTTTGGTATAAGAGAGGTAATGCTTAGTTACTAATAGCATTGTAATATCAAAATATTGGCGAACAAGCTTCATTCAGTCCAAAAACTTCTAAGGTGAATATCAATTTGTTATTACCTTTATAAAGACAACAGAGTCCTTCTATATAATGTTTTCTTCCCTCGTCTCATTTTTGTCTTTGCTGAAACAGGGAAGCAATCTCTATGCACAGCTGATTAAAAAAATCTGATATTAAAAATTGAAGCATAATATTACTAATATTTAGATACTAATACAAAAAGAAATAGATCACAAGTATGTTCTGCAGAATTGTACATATTAACCAAAGCAGCAGAATTCATGTAGGTAAAAAATGCCCAAAACTCAAGAACTTCCAGCAAATATTTCAAACAGGTGTTCACGGTTTTGTTTTTATGAAATAGCAAACACTGCTGAAAAATAATGCTGTTTTGTTATTTTAGAACTATAAACTTTGTGCTATTAAAAAGACACCATAAGAATTCTGTAAGGATCTAAAGTGACATCACAGACAGAGAAGGCACAAGATTTAATTTTAGAATGGTAAAAGCTATAATATCAAGATTAAGATACTGGACCTCAACTTCCAAATGACTTAATTTGAATAAATGAAAACAAATGCAATAGATAATGCATGTCATAATACAAGAATAACCTCTAATTGCATGTAAGGCATAATTCCATTTTGGATCACAATATTCACTGGTTTTCATATATACAATTTTCATTTGCATATGTACTTGTTTACAGTTCTTATTCCATGCATTCAACTATCAAAGAACTACCTTCATGCAGGATTCTGCCACTGGAGAACTATCACAATACCAGTAATCTACTCATATTTACAGATATTCTGACTATAGAAACTGTATCATAGTCACATCTATTTACATGTGCTAGTTCTTTTTTCCTCTCTTTGATTTTTTCTTATAGTTTAGAAAAGGTTGATTTCTCTTGCAATCTGTGATTTTCACTGAGCTACTAAAAAGAATTTTAGTAAGATATAAGGGTTGCCCAAATGAAACTTAAGACTTTTGTTGTAGCATTGTGGCTTAACTATGCACAACTTTGTTTTTGCTCTGATAATGGTGTTGTATGTAAGAAAGCATATGATAAGATCTAATGGCACAGTGTGTTTTTACATTTGCAGAAGCACAATGAACTGAATATGCTCACAACAGGGATTCATTCAAACAGGCCCAGCAAACAGTTTTTGAATGCAGAAGATGTTAGTGGAGACAAAATTTATCATTATATCAACAATGTGCATGGTAATGAATGTTTGTCATGCACAGTATTCAGATAGATGGTGTGGTGAATTTTGTGATGGACATGTGTACACAGAGGATATGCCTGGTCAAGCTCACTTAACCATCACTAAGGAATCAATTTCAGCTGTAGACAACTTGTAAGGGATTTGTTGATTTGGTTTATTTAAGGATGTTCTTTAACATCTCAGGTCATCAGCGTCCCATTCAATTTAGGGAGTGAAACGACTGACAAATTTTGCTCATAGGCCTCTTCTTTCAGGCTTGAGGTTCTTTTTCATGCCATAAATGTACGACATGGGATCGATGGCTTTACTTCCCTTTCAAAGGAAGTCATACTGAGGATTTATACTCCCCGAAAAAATCCATGATCCTGGCTGGGTTTGAACCTGTGATCTTGGGTGTAAATTTGTAAGGGAGAATCACAGAATCATCACCTAAGAGATTGCAGAAACATTGTCAATGAATGGGATTTGTTCACACCATTTCCCATCGATGGTTGGGAAACCACAAGATTTGCATGTACTGGATCCCCAAGCACTTCTGAGGAGCAGAATGGATGCTTGCATGAAGTATCTTCTGCATTACCAAGCTGAGGGGAGTCTATTTCTTTGAATATTGGTTCTACAGTCAACCATGGACTTTCTTTGCTCAGGGTATCCATAACCTTGTGATGTGCTGGGATACTTGCTTGAACAGACAAGGTGACTGTGTAGGGATGTCACCCATGCATCATCCTTATTTCCTGTATGTTCAATTGTTCATATATTTCAGACAATAAATTGTTACAGAATAAAAAGAGTGTCCCTTTCATTTGAGCAAACCATATATATGATTACAAGATCTTTTACCATAAAAGAATATACAGTCTTATCACCTGCAAGTAACCAAAACTAGGAATAATTCAAATTAATTGTATTACCAATGAATTATATTTACCAATTTTAAGGAACTACAAATTGCTAAAACTAGCCTCAGTTGAATTACAGATTAAAATAATGGACTGAGATTACAGATTAAAATTATGGATTGTCTGTGTTCCAACAAGGGAAAGAACAGGCATCAACAATAAAGAGCCCAAATCAAAGGCAATTATCTTTAACATATATTAAAAAACAATTTTTTTTTACTGTTAAAAATTTGTGGCAACTATTCAGTAGTAAATAAAATATTTATTTGTACAGTATCTCTCATAGGCACCAAATATTTCATATATCTTCATTTTCTTTTTTTATTATTTTAATTAACAGCAGATTCACACTTCAAATTACACAGTAACTGTATATCAGACTATGGGCAACATGCAAAATATCTATTTTAGATCTGCATATTCTCTTCAAATAGAGTATCTTTTAGCCACAGTGTTTTAGATTAATATTTAATTATTTTCACAAGGGAATTACAAAATCATAAACACCTTTTATATAAATATCAGTGTCATTACATGTATGTAATATATTGTTACTTTTTGTAATATATTATACTTAAATGTATAAAATACATTTTCAATTGAGTGTAGCTATTTTACAAACAAGAAACTGGCCACAATAATATTAATGGTCACCAACTATGTACTGAAGTTAGTTTTATATGTATATGGCAATGCCAAAACTGCAAAACTACAGAACTACAAAATAAAATTATATTATTACTTAATAAACCCTAATATGTTATTTCATTCATTTTTAAACTCTAAAATACAATATATATATATATATATATATATATATATATAAAATGAAATAATGATATATGAAGCTTGTGATAGTATCTAGCAAATAGATTCCAAGTGCTATTCAGTCTTATGGCACACTATCAAAAATAATGGTGCATTATTTTTTTACATCATTATTTCATTATATATATAGGGTTTCTTAATGTACCATAAGACTGAAAAGCACTTGGAATCTCTTTCCTACATGACTGTCTCGAGCATCATACATCATTATTTCAGCATTACTAGAGACTTATTCAAATAAATTTCTTTCAAAACTTCAAGGTTTTTAGAAGAAAATAGGAGAGAAGGTTTATTTATGCCAATTTTTTAAGAAGCTAAAAATGAAAGTATCTGTGAGTTCTTCTCAAAAGAATATTTAACTAATAGTACCAACTCTATATGCCTCTAGAAATCCAAGGTAGCAATAATTATGTAATATTGCATAATAATTTAACAAAAATAAGAGCATATAACAGCCAAGAATGGAATGTTTATTTACAAAAATAAAAATTGTAATATTTAAAATATCATATGAAACTCATCAACTAATATAATCTTTCTACAATGTTATTTGAAATTTAACTGCTTTTAACTTCCCTTTATTCCTTTTAGTCATGTTTTCATATGATATACTTTGCAAAATACTCCCAACTCTTCAATTTAAGTTAAACAACTTGTTCCCATAAGTTATGAGTTACACATAAAGATTAATTCACTAGTGTTGGGGCCTTGTGAGGTTTAGAAACTCCAGAGGCACTAAAATGACATAAATAAGATGCATTAATAGATACTACAGGGATTCCAGAAGCCATTTTATTGAACAGGTTTGTTCAAGGGATATGTGGTTTTCAGCACCATCACACATAATGCTATAGATTTATTAATTATCTCCAATTTTTTATATCTTTACTAAAACATGCAAGAACGATTTTTTTCTTTTGGTGTTCTTAACACCTGTTTTTACTGATGAGGCATTACAGGCAATGGCCACTGATGATACACGAGATGAAATGATAAATTGAGTAGGAATTATTTTTAAGGAAGGAAACATTTCTAAGCCTAAGTTTAAGGTACCTCCATGGCATTAACCTTTATGAGGACTGAGAAAAACCTGGAAAAACTTGTCAGGGATGATGGTCTGGTAGGAATGGAACTCCAGACCTCCCATTTATGAGTCTGTGCCTAAGACATCAGCCATAAATGGCAGTTACAGGGCTGAATGAATGCTCTTAATTACTGCATCAAAGAGATACACAGCTGAATATTTTTAATTGTTTTTAATTGTGTGTAACAATCTATGGTACAACATGCATTCAAGCACATTAAAACCAACAGTTCAAATATGTATTTATAACTACATTTTAAAAGTTTGAATAGTTCTAAGTCATTATTTAAATTGTACTTAAGAAACCACAGAAAATGCAAATAAATTAGAATACTATTAGAATTTAGCAAATACATTAAGACGATCTCCACTTATATATATAATGTTAGGATATGTTTCAGCAGCAATCGCTCCCATCCTCAGAGGTTCACCAACTACTTGATGAGGTAACTGGTTTCAAAGGTGCTTCTGTGGAGCCATCTAATGGTTCAAATAGGAAGATGCACAGTTGGAACAACAAAATTCATTCATTTTCCCCAAGTGGTGGTGGTGGCAAATGTATTAATTTTTCAACCTGGGAAAATAGAGGAAATTTATGTTCCACCCATGGATGAACTTAACAAGTTTCTATTCAAACCATTAGATTCTTCCACAGAAATACCTCAGAATCCAGCCATTATATCAATACACTAGGTTACAAATGAATTTTTTTCTTCATTACAATTAAAAATAGGTGGCTTTTACTAATTTTGATGCGCAGAATTAAAAAATGCATTCTGTTTTTCCATTTGGCAATATGACAATGTTCAATAAAAATATAATTGTAAAATTTGAAAAAATATTGCACACTGGCATACAACTTTTAAAGAAAATAAAGAAGAATAATAACATGAAAATATGAATGAATGAATGAATGAATGAATGAATGACTGAGGAAAACTTGGAAAGCAGGGAAGATGGTCCTGGCGGTATTCGAACCCAGACCTCCCGCTCACGAGTTCGTGCCTTAACGACCTCAGCCACCTGTGGCGGTAACATGAAAGTGTACCTGAATTTGAGGATATATGTTGGTTATCTTGTGTACCCCTTTTTCTTTTCCCATGGTACTACAGTGTACATGATTTTCTTGAGTGTTCTCTGATAGGTTCATCGTGTCCAAGACACCAGCAGTAATTGGCCATCATATGTATATCCCAACTTCCCTGATAACGTTGTTCAATATCTTTCAAGCATGATGAACCCTTTCACCTTGATCTTCACTGACAGCTCCTAAATTCGACGGGAAGTAGTCAAGATGTGATTCGAGGAAATAAGCTTCAAACTCTCATTACAGCTGAGCAGTCTGAAATCTTCCGGCACATTTCTGACAATTTCTCTGTATTGAGGGTCTTTCACATTGCCCACAAATTTCTTAACAACCTGTCTGAAACCATTCCACTCATCATTTTTCAATTTCATTCATAGAGTTAACATCTTTCATTATTAATTTCCTTATCTATGATCCATTAAATAATCCCTCTTTGATTTTAGCCTGTGACAATGATGGAAACTTTGTGCATAAGTACTGGATGCAAGGGCAACTTTTGTCAAGTGCTTTCATGAATTGTTTCATTATGCCAAGTTTTATATGTAATGGAGGGAGTAGAAATTTTGACGATTAACAAGAGGCACATTAGTAACATATTTTGATCCAGGTTCCAGTTGCTGCCTCTCAGGCCAGTGATCAGTTTCCCAATGTTTGTCCCTCAGCTTGCTATCCCATTTGGAAAGAAAACAAGGGAATTTTATGTATCCTTTCTGTTGTCCTAGTAACAGACCAATGACCTTCAAGTCACTACATACTTGCCACTCATGGTCTTGGTACTTAATTTTCTCAAGAACACGCTTCAGAGTTTCATAATACTCTTTAAAATTTGTAGAATGTGCAAGCGGTTTTGAAGTTAACTTGTTGCCATTATGAAGGAACACTACCTTAAGACTTCGTTTGGAAGAATCAATAAAAAGACGCCAATTACTTGGTTCATATACTTCCGGGCCCAAATGTTGAATAAGATTACACACATCCACACAAAATGCAAGTTGATCTTCTTCTGCATGTGGAACTGTAATTCGCATTTCCTACGTCATGAAAATGTAATGCCAGGTGATAACAAATTCTTTTCCTGTAGTCTTGAGCCCAGTAATTCATTTTTTTTTTTGTTTTATGAGGCCTAAATCCCTCACTAAATCATTTAACTCAAATTGGTTAAACTGTTGTGGCAAATGGTCAAATTCTTCTGGATCTGAAACCACTCACTGTCTGCAGTCACAGAGCTGCTTTCAGATTCACTAAAATTGAGGTCTGTTGGTGGTGTAGGTATGTGTAGTTCAAGTCCATGAGGAATAGGCTGTGTAGCTGAGTCCAGATTTGGATATTTAATTCCTGCCTCATTTTTTTTGTTGTAGCCAGCAACTTTGCACATGCAAAAGTAACAACCATCATGGTGAAATTGCTGCTCTTTCCATTGGTTTGGCAAATAGCGTTGCCTTCCTTTTTTCTTCATACCAATAATGTAATCCCTCAACACAATTGTTACATGCAATATGACACATGAACGATTTATCCTGATCACCAAATTTCTCTTTGAAATATAAGTAATATAGCTTCCTTGTTTGTGAGTCTATTTTAAGTACCTTTCTGTCAAACACATGAGGACTTTGTGGACACTGTCTCCTGCGTAATCCTGATGTAGAAGTCATGTTACAACTTATATTTTAGCACTACACATATAGAAGATGAACGTGCATATTAGCACAAGTTTTCAGTTCAACTGAAATTGAGATCTATGATAGCTGTAAATGTAAACATAAGTACCTCACAAGAAGACAGATCTGACTCATAGAACAAAACTGATAAGTGCTGGGAATATAAACATAAAAATTTGGGTGATAAGGGAGGACAGAAGTGAGCAGATTAGGAAAAAAACCCAACAACAGATTTACAATAACTTGTGAAACATAGCACTAAACTGTATAAGCTGATTGAATTTATCACCATAGACATATATGCACATATCATAACAACTAGATGTGATAGCCAAAAACGGGCTTCATTTTTCAAATCAGGGCACTCATTTCTATTATGGTCACATATTTTCCTTTATACAGTAGAATCAATGTTGACCAGTGTAATTGGTTAACGGCTGCTGATAGCAAGCAATTACTGCAGAAACATGTTCTAATGTTGTATGTGTAAGTGTGGTTGTTGTTAGCATATTTACTCAATTTTAATAGTGTTCTAAAACACACTATAATCTTGCTCTTGTATAGTAAATTTGAATTTCCTTGTACCATTGCTCATTACTGACTGACATTCTAGTATGTGTGTACTAGTGATTTTGCCATGAAAGCTACTGCTAAGTAATTGCTGTACTTTCAAGCTACAAGTGCAGTTTGATTTGCATCCTATCTCACAAATCAGAAACAAATAACAGAGATACCAGATATTAATCATAATACTATGTTGTATTAAATATCCATTTAAATATGCTTGATATAAAATATGGATTACCCCAGAAATATATACTGGGCCCATCTATATTTATTTTATATATAAATGATATAAGCAGCAGTATTCAAGCTTATAATACAATATTATTTGTGGACAAATCAATCTGCTAATAATAGCAAAGAATAACAATCATTAAATACCTCACTAAAGGAAATTAGTAATATTTTACTGTCATGAGTTAGAAATAACAATCTGGTACTAAATACTGATAAAACAGTTTGTGTTAATTTTTACATTACACAAAACATAGAATACTGTTTAAATGTAAATTGGAACTTGCACAGTGAAGCCAATCATATTAATTGATATCATTGTATGATTCAGTTGAACTACACACTCTTAAAGCTTCACTTACTTTTCATATATGTATGGAACCAGTTTTGAGAACATTTAGTTCCCATCTTCAGCCAGGCTAAAGTTCACCTGTCGGATCATTCGTTGAACTGTGGGAATGTATACTCTGCTCTGGTGGCTGTGTGATAAACTTTTCATTATGCTGTCTTTATATTTGTACATGTAGATTTTCTCCCAGGTTGCTAATTCCGTAGGTCCTTGTACTGATTTTAATAATTTTGCTTTGTTTATTATGTTGTGATTTTGTGTTCAAAAATGATATGCTAGTGCTGATTTCTCTATTTGCTTGTACTTTATGGTTCTGAAATGTTCCTTTAACGTGTGCCTATGTTTCTCTTTGTTTTTCCAATGTAGATTTTTTCACATTCTGCACAGATTATTTTGTAAATACCTGATATTTCTTCTTGTGGAATACTATCATTAACATTATCTATCAGTAAATTTTTAACGTTAAATCTATTAATCGGTGCCAACCTGATATTAAAATCTTTAAGAATATTCTGAAATTTTTTTGTGGCCCATGGATGATATGTGAATATTTTAAAAATTAGTTTATCTTTATCAGTTATCAGCAGTAACATATCATTTTTGGACACAAAATCACGTCATAATAAATAAAGCAAAATTATTAAAATCAGTACAAGGACCTACAGAATTAGCAACCTGGGAGAAAATCTACATCTACAAATATAAAGACAGCATAATGAACTTCGACATTTCCGGGGATGAAAACAAAAACTACAGGTTTATCACACCACCACCAGAGCAGAATATACATTCCCACAGCTCAACGAATGATCCGACAGGTGAACTTTAGCCTGGCTGATGGGAACTAAATGTTCTCGAAACCGGTTCCATACATATATGAAAAGTAAGTGAAGCTTTAAGAGTGTGTATTTCAACTGAATCATACAATGATATCAATTAATAAATTACTGTATTTCCATATAAGACAAAATAATTTCAAGCAAAACAGAAACAAACTTTCTAGGTATGTGGATATTGGACAGTCTAAAATGGAAAAAACCTGCTACATATCTTTCAGGTAGTTTAAGCAAAAATATATGTGCTTTAAGAAATTTTGGACAAAATGCCAGCCTCAAAATAGTTAAAAAGGGTTATTTTGCCCATACACACTCCATAATAAAATAGGTACGATATTTTGGGATAATTCAATAGAGGTAAATGCAATATTTATTAAACAAAAATAAGCTATGAAAAGACTATGCTCATGTAAATCTTTTTTCAAAAAATTAGGTATTCTTGCTTTGGCATATATATTTGTTAAAAAAACACATGCCATTTCCAAATTAATGAAGATGTACACACATTTTACCACAAATATGCACAATATCCTTTTAGTCCCCACCAGGAATACTCTCTGCAAAAATGGAGTTCTGCATTCAGGTACAGAGATCTGTAATTCTCTCCCCAATTAAAAATATATAATCAAAAGTAAAGACATTTTTGCAGGAGCACTGCTTTTACTCAGTTGGTGAGTACTTAAAATTTAACAAATATACAATTTTATAGCCTTTTGTTCATTATATATGTAAGTTAGCTAGTATAATCTTACTTTTATTATTATGTATATATTTTAAATTATTGTTGATTTACGGTATACATTATTAGTATTGTATGATTTCATTTAAATGATCCTATACACATTATAATATATTTTTTCTAATTGTTTAAACTTACATTATCTTATATGCATTATGTGATATTATCTGATTTGTCTTATAATCATAATAAATGATATTTAAATTTGTATATTCCCACTTTCATTATTATGTTTACATTTAGTCATTGTAAACTTGTAATATTATATCTTGTATATATTACGTTCTGACATATCCTGTATCAATATACTATGCTGTACAAATCTGATTGTGAAGGATGATTAAATTGAAATTGAAAAGTATGTTGTTTATGCAGAACCTATTATCAGTATAACCAAAAGTAGTACTTTTAAATTAAATATGTATATTTATAATTTCAGGATTGTAATACTTGATATTAGATGTTAGTACAGTACCTTGTACCTTGCTAAGTACAAATATGCAATCAACATCATGATTTTTATGTTTAAACAGGGACTTTAAGCTGAATATTATTACTTTTAATGAAACTATCTCACAATTGTTTATACATTATTAATTATGAAAGCAGATAGTTTCATTCAAATCTTTCAGCATTACAGAAAATACATGTGCATTTTGGAAGGGATAGAGGTGACTTTTCTCAAATTGTGCACAAATTACCACAAGAGGTGACTCAGGGGAGACTGTGCATATGATACTATAGTAACTTAAGTCATCTTTGCAAACACATGTGTAATGCTCTGCTGTTCACTTCAAAATTGTTAAAATTTCTTCTCTTTATTTCAGTAGGTACTTAAAAAATGTTAACCATCATATTTTATTAGACAAGCAATGTATGTTACAAGTTATGTTCAAAGAAACAGAATATCCACATATATAATTTGTTAATAAGTCACCCATTATCACAAAAATACTCTTACTATGTTGGAATGAAACTCATTTCAACATATAATAAAGAATATATACTATTTTTAATATAAAGGTTCACCCTTATCATATTTCTGTGCTTACACTTTTCACTTAAACATTTTTATTTCATCTAAAATGGTTCCCTGAAGGGTATCACACTATTCTATCTTCAGCAATTTGCTCCTATGATTCCTCATCTAATTTGAACTCAGAAGATAAAATCTTCAAGAAGAAAAAAAACAATCTAAATAGAATAACATAAAAAATTGCTTGAAGTAAGTAATAAAATTATTTTAGGTAACACTGCCAAGCAATCCTTTCTGGTTTTAAATGTGTGCAAGTGGTTAATAAATGTCAATATGCTTATTTGACCTCTTTATCATATACTGACCTTTCATATTTCTCTGTCACTGAAAGCCTGAATTTTAATGGTAGGATTATGACTTATTTTTATTATAGTCATAGTAAATAAAATGATTCTTATATTCTTGAAAAACAAACTATGGTAAACAAACAGTGACCTGTCTAATGAGGAAATATTGTTAAGAAATGGGTGTCTAGTACCAAAATGTACAAATGGGTGAAAGAGAGAAAGAGTTAGTGAGTGAGTAAATGAATGAATATTGTTTAAGCCCATTTTTGCTACAGAGGCACCACAGGTGGTGAACACGGATGATACATCAGATGAAACGATGTATTGGGAAAGGATTTATTTTTAAGGAAAAAAACATTCCAGGCCTAAGTTTAGGGTACCTTCCCGGTATTTGCCATTTATGAGGACTGAGGAAAACCTGGAAAAATCCTCAATCAGGAAGGACAGGATTCAAACCCCAGACCATCCACTCATGAGTCCGGGCCTTAACAACCTAGGCCACCCAAGGTGGTAAAAGAGTAAGGGAGTGAGTCAGTCAGTGGGTGTGCGAATTGCTTTTCATTTATCTAACAACATGTCCCACTAGAAATAGTAATACTATATGTTCTGGTAGTTCTTTTCATGTTATTTTATATCAACTTTTCACTGCTCTTAAGGGTTCCTGTTTACAGAGTTTCTACATGACTATGTTATTCTACTTTTATATCTTAGCTTTTCAAAAATAGTTTCTTTGACAAATTCGCAAAATGTTTAAGTGTTTTTATTTGAATTCGTTTTTGCTTGCATGCCACTTTGTTCCTTTTTGGGTTATGCTATATCTTAGCTTCATTCTTTCCTTGGAGAGTTCTTGCAATCAAGTAGGAATGATCTACAGTTTGATCATCTCCCTTGCAGTTGCATGTCAGATCTCCTGTTTGTTGAAATCAGTGATTGTATGCCCTTAATCTTCCATGTCCTTTCACCATTGTAGTAAGGGCCATTGAAAGATGGATACTTACTTTTAATCTGTTGGATATGTTTGGAAAGTATTTTTTGTCTCTTCTCCATTTGTGGTATTTTTCCATTGTTATTCCCATTTGTTTATGTTCTCTTCTCTTAAATCTTTTACTTTCTTACTTATAGGATCTTATAATAGGATATCAGTTCATTACTTCTAGCTGCCTCTTTTGCAAGATGGTCTGCCATTTCATTTCCATAGATCTCCACATGAGCTTATACCCAGCTGAATGTTATTGAGCAATTATAATTCTTAACATTCTTCAGTTTATTTCCAATCTGTTCTAATAAGTGTGAGTTGGGTGTGGGTGTAGGTATGGTTAAGGGTATGGGTGTCTTTATTTATCCAAAAAGTTTATTCATCTGTAATAAAATATGCTGTCCTTTCCCAGCAAGCAACAATTATGGATTTCAGATAGTAGCTGTGATTTATAAGAGTAGAATATTTGCTATCTAATCCAGTAGCTATTTTGAAGGGGTTCAGTTAGTGGGCTGAGATTTTTCTTGGAGTTGATTCTTACCTTGTAAATAACTATTACAATTAACCTTAGATGCCAGTCAAATCCATTCATATGTATCAAAATTATCCCTTTCATTCATCAATGTTTATAATTTTGAGATCCATCTGTAAGAGATACAAAAGGGAAAAAACAGTTCTTGTGTTCAACCATAAAATAGTATGATTAGTTATTTTTTGTGCTGGGTAACTCTCAATTCTGCTTTGCATTATTTTCCTCTTTTGTTAAAATCAACAGCTTTTAGGAGATAGTGCTAACACACATGGCAATATGAATGATTTGTCAGTAAATTACACAACTTTAAAATGAATGACAGTAGTGAATTTCTCAGTAATAGTGATGCTAATCCTTATTATCTCACAGAGAATATGACAGATGTTGTAAGGAGTAAGCCAGATGATGAAAAACTGTAAGTGTAAGATAGCACTGTATTGCCTCTAAAATAATCTTAACAATAAGGTTAGCATTGATGTAATACTTTTAAACTCATATCATTGTTCATATAATGTAGACCTGGAAATGCTTTTAAAATTCATTGATTTATTATTGTGTGATATAGTTGAACTACACACTCTTAATGCTTCACTTACCTGTCATAATGTATAGAACTGGTTTTGAGAATATTTGGTTCTATACTTTATGACAAGTAAGTGAAGCATTAAGAGTATATAGTTCAACTAAATCATACAATAATATGATTGGCTTCATTGTGCAAGTTCCAATTTATATTTTAATTCATTTATTTACTTTGAGATTTTCATAAAAATTTTGTGGGTTAGCATTATGTTGCCACAAAGTTTTTATTTATAAAAATAGTTGTGGCTTAGCACTATATTACCTCAAAATTACAGAAATAAATATGAAATATTGCAATGCCTGTTTTCTGCATATAATGAATTGATGCAAATTATTATATTGCAAAATTTTCTGTTACAACTGGTGCAGTCCAAGTGAAAAACAGATCACTTCAATCCCCAGAATAACCTGCACCTAACCAGAAGAGAACAAGAGGTATCTGTAAGAAAGAAATAAATAGAGAATGAAGAATTCCAGGAAGGCACTATCAAAATGTTAAGGGGCAAACAATTGAGGTGTGCATTATGGATAAGCTAAAATTCCCACTAAAATGCTAAGAAAAATTTTCAAAAACAAGGGATGAAATTTTGAACAGCTTTTGGGATTCAAGTAATTTTGATAAAACAGAATGTTTGGTTTAATTAAAGCATATGATGACAAACAAAAATATAGTTATGGAAATTACAATGAATTACACCATCAAAAGTCCTTCTATTTTAAGGAGAATGGTGATGGTAAATAGGTCAGAATATGTAGAAAATCATGTATGGCAGTCCATTGGCTACAAAATAGGGGACAAATAAACAACATTAAGCATATAAAACCAAGTACTACATCAAAAACTGACTAAAGTTGCAAACACATTAACTCATTTATCCATATTTCTAATGAAAAAATTAAAATTATCCACCATCACATTAAATATATGCCTATATGTCAGTTATATTAAATGGAACAAAAAAAAAACCCAAACATGTATATTTTGGATGCAATATAGACATCTCAACTCTATAACTGCCATGGGCAGCCGAGGTCATGGATTCATGAGCAGGAGGTCTTGGGTTTGATTCCCACCAGGAGTCCTCCCTGACTGAAGTTTTTTCCAGGTTTTCCTCAGTCCTAATAAATGGCAAATGCAGGGAAGGTACCCTAAACTTAGATCTAATTCTTCCTTCCTTAAAAAAAAAAAATAAATTAAAAAAAACCTTTTTCAGTTTATCATTTCATCTCATATTTCATCAGTGTCCAGCACCTATGGTGCTTCAGTAATTAAAATGCTCGTTGAACACTATTAAAAAACACATCTATATTGCAATTTTTTCTAGAGTATTATCCACAAAATAACATTAAACCTGTCAATGAAGATCAGAATCAACAAATCTTCTATGAAAGTTATAAAATTTGGTTCAAATTTCCAAAATAACATCTGCAAAACATGTGATCAGTTACAAAAAATTACACAAAGTGAGAGCAATACAGAAATAGAGATGCATGAAAAATCTAGAGAGAAAAGATTTCATTTTAAGCAGATGTTTTAAGAGAAAAACTTAAATGACCACTTAGGTGATAATATCCCAAAGAAACATGCGTTATTTCTATTGTTCTGCAGTAGGCTCTGCCAATGCTCAAATTTACTTGCAGCCCAGCAATTTATTTACAAAAATTGTGTACTTATAATGTGGGCATCAATGATTGTGATATTAATGTGGGGTACATGTTTTCTGAAATGAAACTATTAAAGGTAGAGGGAGTGATGAAATAAGTAGCTGCCTCTTGAAGCATATCACTTCTAGGAATACCAATGTCCAAATCGTGTTATAATTGCAGATAATTGTGGAAGAAAAAGTAAGAACTACAATTTAACTTGAAATATAATTTGCAACTTGCACAATGAAAATTATATTTGTATAACTGAGTTGATCCTAAATTATGTTTTGGCTTCACTTATTTGTTTATATGTAGTACATGTTCTATAGGCCATCATCTGCATTCGATTCAATCAGACAAAATCTGTCCAAGAACTATAACATTACTGTAATGTATAGTTATCTAACTTTGCAAGGCCATGTAACAAAAATTGAACACTCCTTTTTGATATCTGGCCACCTTTTTCTCTCTTATGATAGGGATTTAGCAAAAAGCATGATATAAGACAGGAATCTAATGTTTATACTCCAGACCTGTGGATCAAGATAATATTAAAATGTAACAGGAAAAAAAGTTGTTGTTATGAGTTTCACAAATGAAGAAATCTATGAATTAACAGTCCTGAAAAATAATTTCAACACTCAGAAAAAATCTTGTGATGATGGGAATAATATGATGTCCCAAGAAACTATTTGCATTCACTTTGAGGGGGGAGGGGGGAATGAAAATGTAATTTAAACACAACCCTTTTGAAGAATTCTGTGCAGTTTCACTGTCCAAGCAAGAAAATTCATCAACAACGTAGCACTTAGTACAAAAAAGTGCACTGGATGTAATCACATTAATCCTAAAAAAGTTGCTGATCTAAAGTGTTTGCTTCCTTATGTGCCCTCTGTTCATTATCATTAGTATAATGATATAAACAGCAAACCAGGAGAGAAGGAAGAAAATATTTCTGAAATCTTAGCTTAAGACCTAATGAAGAAAAGGAGGCTACTTAAAGTACAAAATGAACAATTTATTTATTTTTTTTAAAAAATATTTCTTGTACATAGTTTATTTGTGCCAAAAATAAGGACAGTTTAATCCTGTAATGAAAATCTTGATTATGGAAAATAATGCTAACCCAGTGCTTGTCCAGATAAAAATTCATTTTTCTCTATATAATACATTTTATAGTTATTATTGCAGGTTATTTTTTAAAAAAAAATAGATGTTATTAAAATAATATAGATAATGCTAACTCACAAATTGAACGTGCTTGTCCAAATAAAAAATAAATTTGTTATTATTATTATTATTATTATTATTATTATTATTATTATTATTGTTGTTGTTGTTGTTGTTGTTGTTGTTGTTGCTGTTGTTGAATACTTTCTTTTAAATAGATGTTATTAAAATAACAAAACTTAATAATGATAAATGTATTAATATTAGATTTACAGATTTAGTTAAATTTTACAAATGCAATATCACAAAATGAGATTTTTGTGGGTTAGCACTATCTTCATTCGTCCCCTTGTTCTTTTTAACATACACCACCTCAGAATGTTTTAATGGTACTTGGTAACTACACATAAAGGATTTTACTCTTAATTTCTACAATATAAGAGTGGGGGGAAAGAAAAAGGAAAAAAATGGCAAATTTTTTAAATAGCCTTAACTAGTTTTTATGCTATGCAATCTTTAAAATAAATTTGTCAGTCCTGGTGGTGTAGTGCTAAACATAGTTGCCTCCTAAGCCAAAGAATATGGGTTTGAACATGGCCAGGAACAATCGATTTTTTTGAGCGTACAAATCCTAAGTTTGGCTTCCTTCACAAGGGAAGTAAAGCCGTGGGTCCCATTTAGTACATTTACAGCACAATAAAGAACCTCAAGCCTGAAAAAAGAGGCCTCTAAGCAAAATTTGTCTGCAGTTTCACGCCCTGAATTTAATTGGATGCTGATGACCTGAGATGTTAAAGAGCGTAAATAAAATAAATCATTGTCATTATCCTTTAAAATAAATTTGCTCTTTTTCATGCACTTTTGTTAGCACCCTAATTGTTTGGCCAGTCATGAAAATTATTTATTTCTGATAATTTAGAGCCTCTGTTGTTTCTTCTCTTCAAGTTTGGGTTTTGCATGATCCCTATTAATAATTTGCACTCACAACTAAATTTTTCACAGTAGCATCTGCATTTGATATTCATCCTTGAAAGCACTTATGCCACTAAGCAATCTATCTTTCAGACATGAGTTGATCATTATGAATTTCAAAATTTAATTAAACAATTCTATGAATGTGGCTTAGAGCTTTATACATTTTGTGTGTATCTACTGTTCTTCATTTGTGTTTGCTTTGATTATCATTGCTGACTGGTAAATATTCACATTTTATCTATTCATTACGCTTTTTTTAAACTATTCACATCTCATGATATCTTTCATAGGTATTCAGGAAAGAATAACATAAACTGATGATATCATAAATGAGTTCCGAGTTCATTGGCATCATATTTCTATTTAGCTTTTCAGGAGGGAACTCTCACCCAACACTCATTGCTAAGCTTACGCCCCAGTGCCTGCATGACAATTGGGACTGCGCATCACTCACAGTATATTTACCTGTGTTTCTCAAAATTACAAAAATCAATGGAGTTTACTATCAACATCAGCTGTAGTGCTATATGAACACGAGAGAAACCTAAATTGATCTCACAGTCTCTGATCAACAACACCTTGGGGGTCATATATATTTGTTATCTAGAATTATCTGATGAACAGCTGGCAATGATTGTCCAGACATATAATTAAGATTATTGTATGATTGAGACAAACTACACTCTCTTATTGGCTCCACTTACTTGTTTAAATGTACAGCATATTTCATAGGCCACCGTCCGCATCCTCAGCTAACATCAACTCAAACCATTGGTCTGAGTCTGCCATGCTCTATTCTTAAACAAGTAAGCAGAGACAGAGACAATAACAGTGTATAGTTCCACTCAACCTTACAATAATCTTAATTATATGATTAGCTTAACTGTAAAAGGTCTAATTAGCATTTCAAAATGTCCAGTTTAATGTTGACATGTTCCATTATCAGTATATCTGTCTTATACACATTAGATATTAAAGTAAAGTTTTGAGCAAAGTGCTAATATAGAAATGCCAACTCTTGATCAAGAGAATTTACTTTCTATCACAGCTTCATTTTATGGAAGCTGACTGATGACATACATTTCTCTAACCCCTGCAATTTTAAATTCATATTTTCATTTTCTTCTCCCTCAATTCCCATGATCATTAGCAATGAAAACATGTCATATTATTACATTGTTACTTATTACATATAATAATTTTTAATGCAAGATTTGGCAGTTTTTAAATTCTGGTTCTAATTATTATTAGCTATGTCCAAATAATGAAATTCATTTTTTTTTCTTTTCTTCTTTTTCCCATTAGAATTAGATTAATGTTGGAGTGTATAGATACACATTGTCACTTGAGCCATAGGAGCTCTTTGTTCACTCCTTCAATTCTAATTTTGTAGTTTCAATCTAGAACTTCTATTACCCTCTGATATTTCTTACAAACCTAGGAATTACATCTACTATAGGACTGAATTCTAATACAGATGTTGTCATTCTAGAGCTATACACTGGCAAGATGTGTTTTGCAGTCTCGTTAGACTTTAACAAAGATGGCATATGGAATTTCCACTATAGAGTCCTATCATTTGCAAGTGTTTCTGCAATGTCCAATGTCCAGTAACACTGGTCAACATTGATTCTGCAGTTTAAAGGAAAATATGACTTTAATGAAAATCAGTGCCCTGATTTAAAAAATGAAGCCTGTTTTTGGCTATCACATCTAGTTGTTATGATATGTGCATGTATGTCTATGGTGCTATATTCATTCAGCTTATACAGTTTACTGCTACATTTCATTATATTATTCTAAATCTGTTGTTAATTTTCTTCCTAATTGGTTCACTCTCTCTCATTCAGGTCCTCTCTTATCATCCAGATGTTTATGTTTATATTCCCAGCACTTATCAGTTTTGTTCTATGAGTCAGATCTGTCTTCTTGTGAGGTACTTATGTTTACATTTACAGCTATCATAGATCTCAATTTCAGTTGAACTGAAAACTTGTGCTAATATGCACGTTCATCTTCTATATGTGTAGTGCTAAAATATAAGTTGTAACATGACTTCTACATCAGGATTACGCAGGAGACAGTGTCCACAAAGTTCTCATGTGTTTGACAGAAAGGTACTTAAAATAGACTCACAAACAAGGAAGCTATATTACTTATATTTCAAAGAGAAATTTGGTGATCAGGATAAATCGTTCATGTGTCATATTGCATGTAACAATTGTGTTGAGGGATTACATTATTGGTATGAAGAAAAAAGGAAGGCAACGCTGTTTGCCAAACCAATGGAAAGAGCAGCAATTTCACCATGATGGTTGTTACTTTTGCATGTGCAAAGTTGCTGGCTACAACAAAAAAAATGAGGCAGGAATTAAATATCCAAATCTGGACTCAGCTACACAGCCTATTCCTCATGGACTTGAACTACACATACCTACACCACCAACAGACCTCAATTTTAGTGAATCTGAAAGCAGCTCTGTGACTGCAGACAGTGAGTGGTTTCAGATCCAGAAGAATTTGACCATTTGCCACAACAGTTTAACCAATTTGAGTTAAATGATTTAGTGAGGGATTTAGGCCTCATAAAACAAAAAAAAAAATGAATTACTGGGCTCAAGACTACAGGAAAAGAATTTGTTATCACCTGGCATTACATTTTCATGACGTAGGAAATGCGAATTACAGTTCCACATGCAGAAGAAGATCAACTTGCATTTTGTGTGGATGTGTGTAATCTTATTCAACATTTGGGCCCGGAAGTATATGAACCAAGTAATTGGCGTCTTTTTATTGATTCTTCCAAACGAAGTCTTAAGGTAGTGTTCCTTCATAATGGCAACAAGTTAACTTCAAAACCGCTTGCACATTCTACAAATTTTAAAGAGTATTATGAAACTCTGAAGCGTGTTCTTGAGAAAATTAAGTACCAAGACCATGAGTGGCAAGTATGTAGTGACTTGAAGGTCATTGGTCTGTTACTAGGACAACAGAAAGGATACATAAAATTCCCTTGTTTTCTTTCCAAATGGGATAGCAAGCTGAGGGACAAACATTGGGAAACTGATCACTGGCCTGAGAGGCAGCAACTGGAACCTGGATCAAAATATGTTACTAATGTGCCTCTTGTTAATCGTCAAAATTTCTACTCCCTCCATTACATATAAAACTTGGCATAATGAAACAATTCATGAAAGCACTTGACAAAAGTTGCCCTTGCATCCAGTACTTATGCACAAAGTTTCCATCATTGTCACAGGCTAAAATCAAAGAGGGATTATTTAATGGATCATAGATAAGGAAATTAATAATGAAAGATGTTAACTCTATGAATGAAATTGAAAAATGATGAGTGGAATGGTTTCAGACAGGTTGTTAAGAAATTTGTGGGCAATGTGAAAGACCCTCAATACAGAGAAATTGTCAGAAATGTGCTGGAAGATTTCAGACTGCTCAGCTGTAATGTGAGTTTGAAGCTTCATTTCCTCAAGTCACATCTTCTCTACTTTCTGTCGAATTTAGGAGCTGTCAGTGAAGAGCAAGGTGAAAGGGTTCATCATACTTGAAAGATATTGAACAACGTTTTCAGGGATGTTGGGACATACATATGATGGCCTATTACTGCTGGTGTCTTGGACATGACGAACCTACCTGAGAACACTCAAGAAAATCACATACACTGTAGTACCCTGGGAAAAGCAAAAGGGATACATAAGATAACCAACATACATCCTCAAATTCAGGTACACTTTAATGTTATTGTTCTTCTTTATTTTCTTCAAAAGTTGTATGTGAATGTGTAATATTTTTGCAAATTTTACAATTATATTTTCATTGTATATAGTCATATTGCCGATTTTTAAATTCTGTGCATTGAAATTAGTAAATGTCATCTAGTTTTAATCGTACCTCAGAAAAAAAGTTTTTATTTGTAACCTAATGTAATCATTCCAATAGCTTTCCTGGCTTGCTTCTTATTCCTATTCAGTAGGTCTTTAGCCAGAGTGTTGGAAAGTACTTTAATAAAAATTTTATGAAATGCTTAACTGGGTAAGTTCTTTCATCTTAATTGATATTTTTTCTTAGTCCATTGTTATACTACAGTTTTCTGGCTAATGCCCCAGAAAGGTTCTGGCAATATGAAGTCAATTTTAGTCGGTTATTTAGTCAATTAATCTATTGCTTCATTACATTCTATGCCCTGATGTACAGACACCCAACAAAGTTCAAATTTATGATTTGTGGAAAGATTAATGAGAGCTTGGACACATTTGCACATAAGACTAGAGCTGTTTTTGGTCATTAGCATCCCATTCAATTCAGGACATAAAGCAATCAATAAATTTTGCTCAAAGACCTCTTTTATTCGTCTTGAAATTCTTATAAGTGCCACAATTACATGACATAAGACCATTGGTTTTACTTTCCTTCCAAAGGATGTTAGGATTTTTACACCCTATAGATTCATTGACCCTGGCTGGGTTTAAACCCATGACCTTGGGTCTAAGAGGCATGTATGGTTACCACTAGACTACCAGCACCAACAAATACTCTGTGGTCATTATCAAGAACTACCATTTAGAGGGATGATTTTATAGTTGAAGTTAAAAAGTGCTGCCAATCTTACAGTCACACTGGCTAGCTGTATGAATTTGTAGTACGCCTGCTCACCTACTGGGCCAGCCTTATGAGGCTAAATAAGCTTCAGAAGGCGCCTTGATTGAGGTGAAAATCTGTAGTGCTTTTAATGTCTAATTTGTCTAGGTAGTTGTTCTGGATGTTCTATAACTGTTAAGGCCAGTATCCATAACAGATAATGTTAAGATTCTTATTTCTTTTCAATCATCATACATTTTAGTTTTGATGATTTCCTTTATCAAACTGTCCCAATATTATCAGTGCATTTAATAATCACTGCCTTAACAAAAAGTATTTTATGTTCTTACTCTGTGCTGTGCCCCTGCCAATTTTTCTGGAGGAGTCTAATGCAGTTTCTTTGCATTGCCTTGCATCTAACTTCAATGGTTCATTCTGTATATGTCCCATGTAGACAGGACACTTCCTACATTCCTAGCACCTTAAGAAGTTGTGGCCAGTCCTTTATTGCCATTGTAATTGTTTGTGTTTCATGGATGGCAAAAAAACTACATGGACATTACATTTACTTATAATCCAGGCAATCTGTGAAGATATAATGGCATATGTGAAACAAGATGTTTGTTTCTTTTTTATTATGATAAATGGACCATCCATTCTAGGGTTTTTGGTTCATATACAGGACTTTGTTGAATGCTTCATGTACATCTTTCATTTTTGTATCCATTCTTCTTGTAAGTATATTGGAGGTGTTTATCTATGTGAAAATCTAATGAGACTGCAAAATACATCTTGCCAGGGTAGAGCGCTAGAAAGCAAAGAATATCTCTTTTAGAATTCAGTCCTTTAGTAGATGTAATTTCTAGGCTTGTAAGAAATATTATAGGGCTCATGGAAGCTATATATGCTAAAATTTTATATATATATAAAATTAACATTTGCTCATTAGAATTAGACTGATGTTGGAATGTGTAGATACACATTGGAAGTGAGTCACAGGAGCCCTTTGTGCACTCCTTCAATCCTAATTTTGTAGTTTCAGATCTAGAGCTTCTAGGTAATAATATATTCACAGTTATGAACTTCAACTTCATGATGATTACTTGTCAAAGGAAGGAAAAAGTATAATAAAGTTTTCCTTCCTTCCTCCCTCCCTCCCTCCCTCCCCTCTTTCTTTCTTTCTTTCTTTCTTTCTTTCTTTCTTTCTTTCTTTCTTAACTTTTGATGCTTTTTCACATATATTCCAAATTTAAACATGCAGTATTTTTGGTGTATTTGAAATCTGCTAATCCAAAAATAAGTTCCAAGAAAGATTTTCAAACCTCTACTATAACTGATATATAAAGTAAAATAATATTTTAACAAAATTAGCAATATACTGGAATTTGGCATATTCTGAAAAGATAACCCTACAGATTATATCCAGAACAATGGCCGTAACCCAAAATAACAAAACTTTGCAATAATCAACAGCCTTACATTCAGATTAACATGTAGACAATGTTTTAAAAGAAATGGATGTAAAAGGAAACAACACAGGGATATTTTTTATCTCTCCAAGCTTTCAACATTTTAAACCATGAAATTTTTTATGCTAAACTGGAGAAAATAGCATAAGCTGAAATGCTTTCAAGTGAATAAAATCATATTTACATGGGAGAAATTGGTAGTTGTTGATCTGGTTTATTATTGGACGCTTTAACATCTTAGGGAGATACCAAAACAAGTAATAATTTTTAATAATAACTATATTGAAACTGCAAGTTGTATTAAATTTCTTGGAATTATAATGGAAAATGACCTAAAATGGGATAAGCACACTGAAAATTTAATAAAAATACATAGTGTAACAGGAATTTAGCAAACAACGTAAATAATGATACACTTAAAAGTGTTCATTTTGCTGTGTTTACACCCAACTTAAGTATGGCATCTTGCTTTGGGGTAACTCTCCACCATTCAAGAAAGTATTTGTAATGCAGAAAAAAAAAAATCATCAGAAGCTGGTGCAAATCAGAAGTGTTCCTGCAAACCAATTTTCTTAAAACTGAAAATCCTGCCATTGCCCTGCATATACATATGTGAGGCAACATTATTAAGCAACAAGTTTGTAGCAAAATAATCACATATAACAAATGGAGTAATGTATGAACACAATACAAAAAGAAAAGCAGAACTTCATACAATGAGAACAAACACCAAAACATTGATGTCCATCAAATTATACAACAAATTACCACTCCAAATTAAAGCAATTGAAATGTTAACCTCATTTAAAGGGCAGTAATGGCATATTTATTTGATCACTGTTTCTACTCATTAAATGAGCTTTCAAATAATAGTGATAGTATTTATATTTTATTAAAAAAATATTTTAATATAATAGTTCCCACTTTTTCAAGCTGTTCAAGTTAATATATTTAATTTTCTTTGGACAATTCATTTTGTTCTAGTGTTTGAACAGATTTTAAAGATTTATTTTACACTATAATGTAGCATATGATAACTCTGTTTATTACTACTAGCCTTATATAGTTTTAAATTTTATGTAATTCAAAAATTTTCTGACATCCTACATCACCTAGCATATCTGTGCATTGTACGATTTATAAGGACCAATAACATAACTAAACATGGAGATGAACAGAATCTACAGACATTTATAAGAGCTAAAAGGGAAGTTAACTGACATTGAAATGCTTTGAATGGTACAATTATGTTGTAACTGCCATTAGAAAAAAATATTTATGAAGAGTGATAGAAATAAACAGTGAAATATATTATAAAATATATTTTTTTAAGATATTAGTTTATTAAAAGTACCCAATGCTAACACAACAAAAGTAATAAAATTTCTTTCGTGAAAAATTCTCTAAAGGAATGTCTCCTTTTTTTGTTCATTTCTTAATGTCTCCTTTCTTTGTTCATTTCTTAATATGGACTTTCACTTACAGTGTCAAATAAAGTCAAATATTAACTTTTGTTCCATAAAAGAAAAAAAACATTCCATCAGATATGACTGGTATTAAAGCTCTTACTTTTTAATGATATCAACCATTTCATTATAAGTTACTGCAAAATATTAAGTATTTTTAAACTTGGTGATGAGCTTACATTTGTGATTAACTATATAAAAGCTTTTAATATATGTATCATGATTGAACCACATGTTAAAGTTCTCTTCTATGTCACATTTGTAGTTCATGTGAGTCTTAGCTTTATAATTTTAGAAGATTACTGTAGTTACTTCTGTTTTTATCATCCCAAATAACTGGATTATGAGTTTATTGGTTCATCAGTGATATCAAATTTTTATTATACAGTATAATTTACAACCAATTGCCTCCCATTTGTTACAGTCCCAAATTTCTTCTTCAGCACAAAATTATAGCTGTATGCTTCATTTGCTGTCATTGAGAATTTCCATGCCTTATACAGTTTGATAATTGGTATGATAATGTTCATATAGAGCTGGTATGATAACCGTATACTCCGCTAGCTTAGTTTTTAAATGAACAATTTCTGGTACATTCATGACCATTATCAGCAGAAGACCAGGGAAATGCATACTCTGCAGGCCATCAGGTTAAGGCAGGAATAGTTAGATTTTGTAAAAAACTTATCAATTATAAATTAATTTCCCAATATTGCTGTATGACACATTGAAGTTGAGGAGTCTTATTGTATGCCAGGAATGACATTATTCGCAATAGGATAGAGTGGGTAGAAAACATAAGCTTAGAGATGATCTTTGAGGTAGCTGCAATAAAACTAAACACTGAAATGGGGAAAATACACATTATAGATATTTACAGGTCCCCTAACTCACGTATACAAAAGTTCCTACTTCACCTGGAAAACATGTTGTACAAAATTACATTTTACCAAAATATCATAATCCTAGGCCACTTTAATGTTGATGGGAAAAATATGGAACTCTGTGATATCCTCGGTAGCTTCAATTTAAAAATTGTTTCTCAAGGGTATTTGAGAATCACAAATCACTCAACTAGCATAATAAATCACAAATTAACAAATCTAAAGAAAACAGATTTTCCACAATACATAATGAATTTCATTTATCAGATTATAGGGGAAAAATTATAGATATTTACCACTGTCATAGCCAAACAAAAGACAATCCTTATAGGTATGTTAGGGATACACAAAAATACAACATAGATAAAATAAAACACATGCTTGCCAAAGAAGAATGGGCAGAAGTATATAATGCATGCAATACAAATGAAAAATGGACAACTTTTCCGCAAAAATTTTCTTCACACTTTGATGAAGCTTGCCTTCAATTGAAAAGATTGGCTCAGCATAAAATCATTGACACTTTAACTTTGTCACATGAACTAATAAATCTAAACAGTAAAATGAAAAGTATATATGAATTCTTTCTAACCACTAAAACTGAATAGTTACAATAATACCTATAATATATATATATATATAAAACATTATGGAAAGAATTGCTTAAAGGCAGAGCAAATATGAAAGAAAATTACAACTTCTAAAATATTACAAAAACAGTGTGGAATATTATGAACAAGAAAGGTAAAGCCCAAATAAGTGAGCACACAAATATAAATTTGAGTCAAGAGGGCAGATAGTACATGCTCCTTCTGATATCTTTAAGCTATTCTTTCTGAATACTAATGACAATGTTATAATTACCAACAAAGACAGTAATAAAACTAAAAATGAAACTGTTATGAATAGCATGTACTTGCATGAGACAAATGCTGATGAAATTCACAAAATAATTTGCAGTTTTAAAAATCAACATTCCTCTGGGTGGGATGGAGTATCACCTATAGTACTGAAACACTGCAAACCTGT